>PVKE010051034.1:0-10762 GCA_004027555.1 Craseonycteris thonglongyai
CCAGAGGCCCCCAGTTCGGTTCATGCCCCACCTCCACCCCCCAGTTCGGCCCCTGGCTCAAGGGAGGTTCCTCCCACGTGGGAAGCCCCCAGCCCAGTACCTGTCCTGTGCAGCCCCCGCCCACCTGTGTGGAATGAAACTATGTCAAAAAATGATGATGTGCAACTATGGAGACTGCTCTGGGCCCTCCCCCTTCTCTTTGTCTCTCTCTGTCTCTATCTCCCTCTGTCTGCATCAAAAACAATAAAATAAATCTTAAAAGAAAACAAAGATAAAACCTTATATCAGCAGAAAAACACCACCCACCCTCATCTAATTTCTAAAGGGCTAATCTTATGCCCGAGTACACTTATCTATGACCAAAACCCTTGATAATGTCAATTCAGGCTTCCTCTAATTTTTGCCACCATTACAAGGCATACCTGATGTGGAAGAGATTCTGGTAGAGAAGGTAGGTTTCAGAAGAAAAAAATGAAATTTGATAATGATAAGAAAATATACTCATTGATGAGGAAAGTATACAAGACCATTCATTCAGTTTTCACCTGGATTCAGGTTGAGCATGGCACTCATCCAAACTCCAAATTATTATAGAGTGGCATTTTGATTTTAGATCATGAAGAAATGGCATAAGTTGATAGAAGAGAGGGAAAAACCTAGATCACACAAATCCAAGAGGTCTTTTAAGAATAGCTAAAGGAGAAGCAAAAATAGAGTTGCCAGCCATCAACCCATCAAATTTTGTTGGAACATTTCCTAATCTTCTTTTGGGAACTACTGTATTAGGTGATCTGAAAAGTTAACACATGCTGCCTTACCCTTGGGTAACCACTAAACTATTCGCTGTGTCCATGGGTTTTAGTTTCTGTGTTTGTCTTGTTCCTTTGTTGCTTTCAGTTTTACACCCCACATATGAGTGGGAAGTGGGTAGTGGAGGAAGGGGGAATGGGGGCGGTCAAATACATGGTGATGGAAGCAGAATTGACTCTGGGTGGTGAGCACACAATGCCACACATAGATGATGTATGTAGAATTGTGTACTTAAAACGTATATAATTTTACTAACCAATGTCACCCAACAAACTAATAATAAAGTTTTAAAAAGTTAACATACCCCCTGGAATTTTCCACATCTCAAACACAACTTACTTCCTCCACAAGATCTGGTCTAAATTATTATATAACTTACTAGCAATTACTCAGGCTACAGTATAAAGGAAAGTTAATAAATGGGTGGCATTGCTTGGTTTACAATTAAGAGTTGATGCTAAAAATACAATAAAATAGTCTATGAAGAACATAATTTGATTATAAGTTATGTGTTAAACAATATCATCTTTATAAATTTAGGTTGTTTGGAATAATAATAAGACATGAAATAAAATTTTGTTAAAAAGATAAGTGGTATCACTTCCCAATGAAATAAAATTTGCCTTAACCTTTTAAATGGGATTCATTCTATCTGAATATAGTGGTTTGTTTTGAATTGGTTTTCTGGTATAAGAAAAAGAAAAGTTTGGCTTATATGGTAATTGGCATCATAAATACAGAAAGATTACGGTAAAATTTGACATTGGCTGGCTTACGGATTGATGTTTTTCTCATGACAGTAGCATCAGAGTCAATGATAGTGGACATATAGTTTACCATTAGAAAAAAAACCCACAAAAAACCCCACCATCAATAGAAATTCATTACACCCAAGAAGAACTCTTCAGAATAACAACCTTCTTCTAGAAGTAGATCCTTTCAGGAGTTATTGGAAGTAGACTATTTCAAAAGTTTACTGATGGTTTTAATGTCATCTTTTTGGTTTTATTTTTCCTTTGCATGTTCATGTGCATTTCTAATCAATGGTGTCCAACTACCTAGATGTGGAAAATGTGCATTTTTCCATCTATGTTTCATAATTGCTTCCACTAGGCCAGGAGGAAAGGGTAGGGCTTCCAGCAAGAAATAAAGAATTTTGACAAGTACTAGAATACAGTTTCTAGAGGGATCACTTTTAGTCTTCTCATTTCTTCTCTTCCTCCCAACTCTTCAAGCTGGGATATAAGTTCGATACCCTTCCCTGCTCCACTTCCTCAGCCAGTGTTGCCTCCAGCTAAAGAGCACAGCTGCCAGCTCAGCCCCTGGATTAGCCAGAGGGAGGTAATGCATTGTTCCTGTACCTCTCTGAGGCGGAGTCAGGAAGTGGGGCCACTACATCATGCTCGCCTCTCACCCCTCCTGCTTGCCCAGCCTGCTGCTTCCATCTTATGCTGCTCTCATCTCAGTTACTCTGCCTGAGCTCCTTTTTAGGACTCCATCCTTACCCTTAACGAGCCTGCTAGCCTAGGACTCTACAGGTTGCGTGTTGCTAAGGTGACCAACTTTTTTCCAATGAAAAGGAGGACATAAATAAATAAGGAGGACATAAATAAATTAAAAAAACAAATATTGCAAATAAAAAAATTTATTCTTTGCAACAATAACTAAACAGAAAGCATTATAATATAGTAAATAGATAATGCAGGCATATTATGATTAATTATTATTTAAATATGAATATTTTTGATTGAATGAATATTTTTTGTTAATGTGTCATTTTCTAACAAAATATTAGAAATATCCGTACAAGAACTATTTTCCATATTGAATTTCACAGCAAGTGCTGCAGCTAGAGTATTAACATTCAGTCTTGATTTTTTAGTTGTCCAAAAATCATTAGCAATTGAAAATATCCTTTCAACTGCTACGTTAGTGCCAGGGCAGCACAATGGAAATTGGACTAGAAGAAGTAAATTTTCATATGGTATATGTGCATTTTTGAAATGGTTGAATATTTCCACCCATCTTTTATCAACTTCAACATGTTCATTTTCCCACTTGACCAATTTTTCAGAATTTAAATAAATACTCAGTTTTCCAATTTTTTCAAATAGACAATTGTTGTCTATTTTAATGTCCGGTAGTTCTGTGGATAAAAACTGAATACAAGTCGAAAAGCAGGACATCTAGGAGGACACGTTTCGAGGGAGGACAGAACTTCCAAAAGGAGGACCGTCCTCCCCTAAAGGAGGACGGTTGGTCACCTTAGTGTTGTTTGCCAAACCCCTACTTCATCTGCTTCCCCCTGTACCTTTAAGTGTGAGGACTGGGGGAAATGGGAGGAACACGGCAGCAGATGACAGCAGACTGGTGACTCCAGCACACCCTGAGCATGAGCCCCTATGGTGACAGCTGTCTCAGTAAGTGATTTACCATATCTATTTTATGCTGTGGATAATGTCAGAGGAACTACACATGAACTTGTGGGAGACAAGCTTTTGGTTTCATTAACTGAATGGAGGATATGGACAATAATGTAAAATTTTCAGAATCAATTAAAGCAGGATTAGGAAAAATTTCATTGGAGTAAAACTAACAAGAAAACTCAACATAGAATGTTAATGCAGGCAGTTAATCCACCTGTGTTCTACGGATGGGCTTTATAGGTGCTCCCTGCAATCTTTTTTTTTGTTGTTGTTGTTGTTTTTTTTTTGTTTTTTTTGTTTTTTTATATTTATAGAGAGTAATTGTTTTTATCTTCAGTGCATATTTATTTCTATTTTACTTTTGACAGATAGAGAGAGAGACAGAGACAGAGACAGCTAGAGAACCGAACTGTGGGAACTCCCTAGCTCAGCATGTGGGTCCGCCTGGGCCGGAGCCGGGATTCGATCCTCGGTCCTCGTGGCCTCAAAGCGAGCGCTCAACCCGCTGAGCCGTCCGGGCTTTCCCAACCTGCAATCTTATCAGTATAGTTTTACCTGTAAATGCATTTATTGCTCTGGAGATAATTTTAATATTCTCAAAAGAGAACATGATCTGAAAGTCAGAAACCGTTTTCCTCATTATTTGTTCATATTATAAATGTTGCTTCCAAGGCACAAAGAGATGTCCTGAAATGCCAATGTAATTATCTCACTACCTTAACATAAATATTTCAATGGCTCCCGCCACTATCTAGATGAATGAATGAATGAATGAATGAATGAATGAATAAAATTTGAATTATAGGAGATTAAAGATGGAGCATTGAATATCTCATATGACCCAAATATTACATTTTAGAGATAAAAAATGCCAACAATGGCATGAAGCTAGTTTGTGACAGAACCAGGACTAGGAGCCTGCCTCCGATTCCAATGATATGTGTACTTGCCCTACTTTATGTCCTTTTTCTGAAAAGAAAAATCAAGAGAATTTTTTTCTGCATGTTTTAAAAACAGAAATGTAAGGCCTATCTCCTTGACATCACCAGGCAGAGGTAACTATTTCTCACTTACTCTACGAGGAATAAATACTCCACCTGATCCATTTTCAGGGTATCTATAATTTACAAATTATTTAGACGTGTGTAGATCACTAGAGAAGTCTTTGATCTTTTGGAGGTGGAGAGAGAGAGAGAGAAAAGAAGGTAAAGGAGAACAGGGGAAGAGGAAGGTAGGGGGAAGGGAAGAAAAAGGAACAAGAGAGGGAGGAAAGGGGAGAAGAAGAGACAAGACAGGAGAGGAAGCAAAGAGAATAATTTTAGGCAAATTATTTTTAAGATAACAGTTGAGGCCTATTACCTTTTACATGGGTATTGACACTCAAATCCCCATTTATTTATTACTTAAAATAACACAAACAAACCAACCCAAAATTTCAGGTTATCTCAAGTACAAAAATAAATTGGGTCACCACAAACCATGGTAACCCAAGCATACTTTCTGGAAAACAGAAAGTTTGAGTATCAAATGAAGATTGAGCAAATATAGAGCTAAGTAATACACGTCAGGCACTGTGACGGCCTTACGCCAGTTTGTAGGTTTGTCCTCAGCTATTTTGTACTGAGCTCTAATGATGGTTCCAAAGGGAGTATCACCAATATTGCTGTGTTTTCATTCCCTCTGCAAACTTTCAGTTGCTTCTCTTCTCCAATTCACTACAACAGACTAATAGGGCAAGTAAAGATAAAAATGTGTTTCCCTTCTATCACGCTGACTCCTACAGTTCATTGCACTAAAAGATGCCAAGAAGTAGAAGGGACACCAGAATTGAGAGAAAAATAACTGGCCATCTTTGAAGACATTCTGTAAATAGTCTGGATCTTACCCAGCAACTCACAGTATGCCCAGGGCAGCCTGTCTTTTCTCGTTTTCTCTGAGGCTAGATGTGCTGATTCCCCTGATCACAGTGCTCTTGCTTGCCCTGTGCCTCTTGTCTGTATCTTCACAGAGATGTTACTTCCCCAGTTACTTCCTAACTTCTCAGAATAAATAAATAAATAAATAAATAAATAAATAAATAAATAAATAAATAAATAAAATGAGAGGCCCCTCCCAGCTGCTCCCATTAGTACTCACTATTGTAATTGCTTTTTTTCTGGGCCTCTCTCCCAATATATTGTCAGTTATTTAAAGATTTATTTTTATTGTTGTTTTTTTGACAGAGAGAGAGACAGAGAAAGACAAAGAGAAGGGGAAGAGCCCATAGCAGTCTCCATAGTTGACAGCATTAGTTTTCCATATAGTTTCACTCCACAGGTGGGCACAGGGCTGCGCAGGGCAGGAACTGGGCCGGGAGCCTCCCACATAGGTCCCGGCAAGAACTGAACTGGGGGCACACCCCAGTTCAGCATGTGGGTCCGCATGGACCGGAGCTGAGATTCGATCCTTAGGCTCCAGGGCTGCAAAGCAAGTGCTTAACCGGCTGAGTCATCCCAGCTTCCCCATA
The DNA here is from genome assembly GCA_004027555.1 of Craseonycteris thonglongyai. Lineage (NCBI taxonomy): Eukaryota > Metazoa > Chordata > Mammalia > Chiroptera > Craseonycteridae > Craseonycteris > Craseonycteris thonglongyai. The sequence goes on from PVKE010051034.1 coordinate 5,743, forward strand.
TTGTCAGTTATTTAAGGACGGAGACGGTATTCATAAGAGACAGTCAAAGATAACTGAAAAATAAATAATTTAGACTGTTTAACAAATTAAACGTATGGAATTTTATTTTAGCTCATTATCTGGAGAAAATGGTATTACCCCTCAGAGAAGGGGCAAAGGCTCCTAGTAAGATCCATCTGTACAGTCGTACAACAGGACACAAGGAATGAAGCAAAAGTTCTGTGAGAGACAATTAGGAGATTCTGAGAAATATTTAAGGAGCTTTAACCATTGGCTTCTTGGCTGGTTTAACAAATGTTAATTTAGCTTGGCTGCAGGTTATAATGAAAATTTTTAGAAATATTTAAACCAAAAGCTGTGCTCCCAGTTATAAATAAATGGGAAAAATAAAAGTAAATGAAAACCAATAGGAATGTAGCATCTTCAAAGAATAATAAATGAGCTGGAAACAGCATCCAAAGAGCAGTTCCCAAGATGTCACTATGTAATTATAGCTCATCAGCTTATGTCTTGCATATTCCAAAATAAACCATTCACTACCCTCTTTTTCCCAAACTGGGAAAGAAAAGAGGACAACAGGCCTCAAAAATAAATACTAAATGGTTCCTTACTAACAACAGCAGCTATTAGCTTTGAATGTCCAACATTTTCTATAAATACATCACACAAAGAAATCCGAAAGCATATTCCTAGAATTCAAATTACCCTTAGTTGATTTTCAAGGATTTTCTGAATGCTTAAGAGACATAATGATTTTGCCTGTTGAATTTCAAATAAAGAAGAGATTATTACCCTGAAAATAGAAGGAAACTAATAGCTTTTGTTGAGTTAGGGATCTGGAGGGTTCTTTCTGCCTGTGGCTTCTTTGGTATAATCATCCAAAGTGCTTCACATCTGAGATAAATGACTTCATTAGTGGGCAATACCAGGAGTCATGGAGGGTTGATGCCCTGGTCAGCCCCCTGGTGTTCGGCTACCGACTGTCCCTAGAAGCAGCAGGCTCATGTGTTCATGCAGGTCCAGCTATGGCTGAGGCCTGGGTAAACGTCCCTGGACAAACATATTTAAACATTATAAAGCCGATGCCAATCTTTAGCATCACATAGTTGGAGAAAACTGCTCTTTATGGATAGTGCAAGAATACTTTCACTGTTTTTAATATTTCAAATGTTAAAGACAAAACACTTAAAGGTTTTTCCATTAAAAATAAACATTTTAAATGTTTAAGATGAAATATTTATTTAAATACTCTAAAACATTTGCCATCTAAAATAGCAACAAAAATTAAAATCATGACTTTCTACCATGATAGTTTGGACCTCCTTTTCAAGTGATGAAACTCAGGAAATTGTTTACGTCTTAGCCCTTCTCAACCCATCCTTGTGAAAAGCTATGTAAAGGAAAATGGTGCTATAAGCCCCATCACTGAGATCAGTCAGACTTATTGTCTCTGGATAGGCCGTTGTTATTATATTTAAATAGTCCTCCTAAAGTTCCTAGCACCAGTGATTAACTATAATATGTTTTTATGTGAATGCAATTCTAAGAAAGCTTCAGCCCTCCTTTATTAAATCATGTATAAATGACCCAATATAACCAACTATAGAAAAAAATTAGCACCTACTAAGGGCTAGGCATACATTAGGTATTGGACTCTCAGAAATAACACATTTTCATTCATATTTGGACTTTTTGTGAGCTCCTAATAGTTCATTTTTACCTGTACTATATCTATGTTTTCACTACATATCAACTCAGTAATCAATGCTTTATTTTTAAGTAGCATATTTGACAGATATTTCTTTGAGTTAATTAAAGATGGACTTACTTTCATGATAAATATGGGGAAATGAAGCATAAACAGTGACAAATTACATTGTATGATTTGATGAAAATAACTAAGATTCAGTCTCAAGTACTAAGGGTTTATATATTATATTTTCTTCTTCACTCTTAAAAAAATGAGAGGCACTAACAATAAAGACAATAACTATTATACATGCAGATTATAGAGAGAAATTATGGGATTAATAAATGCTAATTTTTTCAATTTTTGCTAACTTTTATTAAAACATATACCTTAGCACTTATCTATTTACTTTATCAATATTCACAATTTATACTCAGTGTATTTTTATGAAACAGAAATAACATTGTTTTTAGATAAATATTATTCAAAATAAAAATGTTTCTAGTACAGTGCTTCAGGATATAATACTATCTTTAATTTATGAACTATTACTAAATTTCAGAATTTTTTTGAAAGTGGCACAAAGGGAAAATTGAAATAAACACTCCTAAAGAGTAGAAAAATTGACTCTCTGGTATATGGCTCTTTAAGGTGATAGCAGAAAGTTCTAATTAAAGAACCAAGAAATAAAAATAATTGTAATTAAAAAAAAAGAATCAATCAGAAGTTTTGGCTCAGTCTTACTAGGATTACATAGGATAATAAAATGTTGAGCACTAAACCCAACACAAAATTGATGCTCAGAAAAGGTTTGCATTCCTTCCTCTCTTTCCCTAAAACTAGCATGTACTATTGACACTAAGGTATACAACCAGCTCTCTAATTTGGTGAAGTAATATTATATAGCCTCCTATGTAAAGCATGACAGCAGGCCAAAAATAAATGTTCAGCCTCTTTCAGATGGTTGAGCTATATGACCACCAGTCCATCTGTATTTGTTCTAGGAGAATTTTAGACACTATAAAAATAGTTACATAGACCAAATAAATCTGAGGGCCTCATATGGCCCCATAGCTCATGGTTGCAGCAAAAAACAGTACACTTAAGTTGGGTAATTTGAGAAGGGCCAAGAGATAAAGCTGGCCAACAGTCACACATTGGAAAGAGAATAAGAGAAGAGAGTCCCCAACCTCATTCTTCTCTCTCTCGCTAGTTATTTGCTAATGCTCCCCATTTGTCAAGGTCAAGATCAGCCTCCCAATGCACAATGAAGAGCTAAGAGTAGATTGAAAGAGAAAAGGAAAGGCAAACTGTGTAAGACTTAAATTGTTCATTTAGTATCACAAAGAAGCATGGTCCCTCAACACAAAGTAATTAAAAACAGTTTTAATATTTACTTGTATCTTTTGAAAATATTAAAAGAATTCCAATTCATAGCCAAAACATAATTTAAAATTGGTCTCTTCCCCTCTATTCTTCAATCCCTCTCCAAAATGAAGACCTCATCGCCCTCTATTTCTCTATTATTTGCTCCTGTAAGCAATTATTGGGTCTTTCTGGTTTAAACCCCATTTCAATTCTCTCTATCACCTTTTCTGTTTTGCAACTGTTCAGAAATAGAACTGGCAGGTTCATTATCTTTTTTAGCAAAAACAGGGGAAGATGAGGCTAATGGGGAAATAACTGCAAGCACTAACATGTTGGTATGTATTTTTGTTTATCATACTTAGTAAAATAAATAGGAATTCATATGAAAACTACTCAAGCAAAAAGCAAATCTATTATGGTCCTTTGTAAACCATGACTTGGGGTTTTTCCACATGTAATATAAATTTTGACTGTATTTGATACACACATTAGAATTGATAACCTTCAAATCTTTCATATTTTCTTCTATTTCATTTTTATAAAATAGTCCTATAAGGAAAATAGAAATTTTTATCTCTTAAGACTGAGAAGAACCACAGCTGGTATGTAAAGAAATTTAAATTAAAACCCGAGGTGGGGGGAATAAATAAATAAATATATATAAATATGTATATATATATATATATTTGTCCCTAAGAACCGAAAAGCTGAGTAGGAGGATCCAAGATGGCGGCATGAGAGGAGAACGCCGATAACTGCCTGGGAAGGGCCTTGTGAACAGAGGGGAATCCACAGGGGAAACCCTGAGAAGAAACCTCAACTAAGAGAACCACACAACGCAGAACAACACACAAAGGTTACAGAAAAAAGGGGAGAGCGGGAGAGGGAAAGGGAAGCAGCGGTTCGGGGACAGAGACTGGGAGCGCGGCCCGGGGCTGGCAAAAACAAAGGGGGGTTGGGGGACTACGGTCACAGTGGAGCTGGATCGAGGGCGGGATGGAAGCCGAGACCTAGGGAGCGTGGAAGCCCCACAAGACTGTGGACAATTTAACATCCGAACTCAAGGGACAGCACACAGTGCCCTGATCAGACCACAGAGCCTAAAGTGGAACAGGGACTGTGGAGCAGGGCGGCTGCACTTCCCGGCAGGCGGGGTGAGAGCAGGGCACCAGCCCGCAACAGCTCAGCACCCCTGATTTACGGAGGAGATTGACTGTGAGGGAGCGCCTTCTGAGGACGGGGCTCTTGGAGTGAGGGCTGGGGCCTGAGTGGGCACAGCTGCATTGGACGTGCTTGGAGTGAATCCAGCGGTCTCAACAGAGCCGGGAGCGTACAGTGGCTGCCACCTGAGCTACGGCCTGTGCGCGCAGGGCTTTCAGCGCCCCACCCACTGGGCCACCGCGACACCGTTGCTTGCTTGCCAGCGCGTAGTTGGGCTTTTGGTGCCCCGCTCACCAGGCCGCTGCAGCGCCGCAGCCTGAGCGCAAGTGTGCGGCTGGGCTTTGGGCGCCCCACCCACTGGGCTGCTGCAGTGCTGCTGCCTGCTCGCAAGTACAGCTGGGCTTTTGGCATCCTGCCCACCGAGCCTCTGGGGCATTGCGGACCGCGCGCGCAACTGGGTTGCTGGCTGGGTCTCCGCGGTGTCATTGCCTGTGCTCGGGACTGCGCGGCCGACCAGGGCCTCTGCCAAGCCCCAGCCCATCCAAGTGCTGCCCTGCGGGCGTGCCTTACAGATACGATTGAAGGAGGGGCAGCCAGGAGGCGGAAAGACCAGAGCTCCTGCGCCCCGCCCCCACTGAACCACCAGCCCCCCTGCTGAAAGAGGAATCTGCTATTGTGTCTCAGGCCCACCCTAGCTCCTACTCACATGCCCCCACCCCTGGCCACACCTTTACTACCCTGCTATCTCACAGCTAAGACAGCAACCTGAAGTGCCCCAGGACACAGAAGCTGTCTGCTTCC
>PVKE010051035.1:0-10759 GCA_004027555.1 Craseonycteris thonglongyai
AAAAATAAATAAATAAATAAATGATGGAACAAGATCAAGACAAACCAAACCAAACAAACAAACAAATACATGTGCTGGAAGAAGTTTTATTTTAAATCAATGCCTTTAGAAATATTAAAAGTTCCACTATGGTTAGGTGTTTGGCGTCACCCTCTTTTTGGTTTTAAAGATTTATTTTATTGTTTTTGACAGAGAGAGACAGAGAGAAGGGGGAGGGCCCAGAGCAGTCTCCACAGTTGTATGTCATCAGTTTTCAACATGGTTTCATTCCACAGGTGGGCGGGGGGCCGTGCAGGGTAAGAACTGGGAGGGGGGGCTCCTGCATGGGAGGCACACCCTTGTGAGCTGGGGCTGAACTGGGGTCTCACACATGGGAAGCTCACCCCAGCAAGAACCAAACTGTGGGCCACACTCCAGTTCAGCATAATAGTCTGCAGGGGCTGGGGCCGAGATTTGAGCCCTGGACCCCAGGGATTGCAAAATGAATGCTCAACCCACTGAGCCACCTCAGCATCCCCTGGCATCATCCTCTTGATAACTTAAAAATTATCTAATAGATGTACTCAAAAGAGCCAATAGCTGGGAACTCCCCAAATGACTCTAACAAGAGAATGAAGAAATAAATTGATACATATTCATGCAATGAAATAAATACTTTATGCCACAATATAAATCAATCTCACAAACATTGCTGAGCCAAAGTAGCCTGATATCATAAAACATCCTGCATATTTACTTTAAATAAAGTTGAAAAACAGGCATAACCAATCTATGATCTTAGAAGTCAAGGTGCTCTTAGCCAGGGGGAGGGTGACTGAGTGAGAACCCGAGGGGGACTCTGGTGGGCTGGGCTTAGTCTGCTCCTGGAAACAGGTGCTTGTTACACAGTGTATTCAAATTGTGAAGTCCATCAAACTGTTTATTGGTTACACTTCAATAACATTAAAAAAATTATTAAAAAGTTAACTAAGCATCTAACTACACCCATCGTTCCATGTTTGGTTAAGTTAAATGGCACGGTCCTTAAGAAAACAGTGTTAATGTAAGAACTACTGCTAAGCTTTCCCATTGCCAGGGCAAGAGTATAGTGTGCAGTTACTATACTAGAAAAAGAACCCAATATTTGTCACACAGGAACTTTCCCAGTCCATCCCATCCTTGAGGATGCAGCCAGCTCAACAAAACAGTATAGACATGCTCACCATCCAGTAGGGCTAAAATGGGGTTTCACACCCTAAGTTTAGTATCTAGTGCTGCGGAGGTGGACACCAGGCATCCACATATTCCTGAGCCACCATTCACTAACCTGGGCCAGGTGTGCATGTTGTAAGCATTGGGATCTATCTCATTTTGTGATACTTGTCTGAATCAAGTCCAAATTTTCCATTCCCAGGATAAGAATTTAGGGTATCTAATCAGCCCCCTTGGGGCTATCAGTGAGAATAGCCTCATATCCTTAAACTTCAGTTTCTTTTTTTTCTCCTCTTGCTCCCATCTTCGAACCCCACCTCTGCCACTCCCCACCTCACAGCTCTCCAACTGAGGTCCCAGGGGACTTCAGGGTTGAACCTACATGGGTCATAAGGCCCTGATAGCACAAAGACAAGAAAGTCAGTCTGGTTTTGGCCAGTACTTACAGGGTCTCTGCGAGCCTCGTTGTATTGCTTTAAATCCCCCAATATGCTTTTATTCAGCATAAGGGTGCTGACAAGATTTTCAACACCAGGAGTGTCTGATAAATTAGCTAATCTTATATTAATGGTCCTAGGTAAAGAAAAAAAAAGACATTTTTTTTAAGATTAAAGTACTAAAATGTGTATTCTCCCCTAAAAAATAGAATTGTAATTGTAACATATCATATTTATATAAGATAATATCAGTAATATACCTTTATATAACAAAAATTAAGGTTTAATTAATTATAAGAGTAACTCAGATCATTTTGGAAATCCTGGAAAGAATATGTAAAAGGAGTGCAAAGAATAAGGTAAAATCACTGATAATGCCATTAACCAGAGACAATATAAAGTTATACTTTAAATTTCTTTAATTTAAAAAGTTCAGCACCATGCTTTATTTCATACATATTTCATACACAAAGTCAAATTCTTCTCCAATTTTAAAAACTAGATTAAGAAGTTAAGAAATTACAATGAAATTGAACCTTTTTTCCTGTATCTGTTGGCTGTTTGTATGTCTTCTTGGGAGAAGTGTCCGCTCAGATCCTCTGCCCATTTTATAATTGGATTGTTTTATCGTTACTGAGTTGTATGTGTTCTTTATATGTTGTGGATATTAGCCTCTTTCCCCATTCAGTTGGTTGCCTTTTTGTGTTTTTTATGGTTTCTTTTGCTGTGCAGAACTTTTTGGCTTGATATAGTCCCATTCATTTATTTTTGCTTTTATGTCCGTTGCCTTTGAGATCATAGATGGAAATAAGTCACATGGAAAAAATCAAGACTCATATGATTTCACTCATATGTGGGATATAAAACTGAAAGCAACAGTTGAATAAGACAAACAAACAAAAACTCATGGACACAGACAACAGTAATGGTGGTGACCAGAGGGAAAGGTGGGAGCAGGGAGGTAGAAAAGGGTAAGGAGGGTCAAATATATGGTGACAGAAGGAGATGTGTGTGACTTAGGGTGGTGAACACATAATGCATGTACAGATAATATATTATAAAATTATACACTTGAAACCTATATACTTTTATTAACCAATGTTAGCCCAATAAATTTAATTTAAAATGTTAAATCATAGAGAACTGTATAAAGAAAAAAGATTACAACTGAACCTTCTCTGGTTTCATAAGCCTTAATTCTTATTAATTTTATCTGTGATTTTGTGTTTTATGTGACATCAAATAAGAGCATCTCCAGGGGCTTGACACCTTGGCTCACTCGTAGTACCAATCTCCCACCATCATTCCATAGTGGGTTCTCTCCCATCTGTTCCCTGGATCTGGCAGGTTGCTCATCCCATCCCTGCTCCATGACTGCTGTCACCCTCTGCCAGAGGAGACAACTGGTCTGCATCAGTGGGGGAGGCCAACATTCAGCCACCATGCTCCACCCTCAGTTGGGTATTGGACACAGGTATGGGAAGGATCAGGGATCTGGATGCACCACGGAGTCTCTAGTCAGAGCAAGGTGGTGGACATCCCCACCTGGGGCAGGCAGTGTCATGGTGTGTTCAGCTGGCAACTCAGGGTGGGCCTCCTGCCCACCCCCACCCAGGTATTTTGTGCATCCCAGTGCAGAGGTTGCCAACTGTGGAGGATGCCTATTTGCCATGCATAAGAGCAGTGAGCCCATGGAAAGGGAGATAACTTCCCCATCTTAGGCTAGAGACCCACATTTTTATTTTGTAATGGGCCCTGCCTATTATGTAACTGGTCTTGCACTGAATGCTCTCCAGTCATTCGGATATTATTACTAAGTTGGACAGTGCTATTCTTCCTAATATTAATAAAGAGAAATATTCTAATCTACTTAAGTTTTAATTGTAGTAAATATTTGTGCATAAGTTTCAATGTATGCTCTATAGTTAACTGGTATAAAACTTATCAATATCTCCTTAATATTTATGAGCAACATATGAGAGAAGGATAAGATCTTGGTTCTGATATGGCCACCTTACACCAAAATCTAGTTCAAATGGTTTAAAGATGCAAATGTAAAAATTAAGACCACAAAAGTACTAGGAAAACACCCACGGGGATTAAGAACAGATGTCCACACAAAATCTTGTCCATGAATATTCATAGTAACATTATTTATAATAGCCCCCAGAGTAGAAAGAACCCTAATAGCCATCAATTTCTGAATGGATATACAAAATATAGTCTTTCCATACAACGGAATATTATTCAGCCAAAAAAAGGAATGAAATATTGACAATTTTTACAACACAGATGAGCCCTGAAAACATACTAAATGACAGAAAACACATGCAAAGCTCACATATTGTAATAATCCATCTTTATGAAATGTCCAGAATAGGCAAATTAGCTGCTACCAGGAGTTTGGGGGGCAGAGAGAACAGGAATAGCTGTTTAATGGATATGGGGAATCCTTTGGGAGAATGAAAATATTTTGGAGCCACATAGAGGTGACGATTGCACAACTTCATGGAAATACTGAAAACCAGTGAATTGGATACTTTAAATTGGTGATCACATGATAACATGAGGTGTTACCGAAAATATATATTTAATACCAAAGTAAACTGAAAGGAAACTGAAAGGGAAATGGCCACAAAACAAGCTAGCATAGAGATATATACACATCAGCTAAACTAGACTTTAAGGCCACAAAACAAGCTAGCATAGCGATATACACATCAGCTAAACTAGACTTTAAGGCAAAAAGCATTATGAGAGAAAAAGTTTTTTATTTCATAAAAATAAAAACGTAATGTTGTAGGTCAGTTATATCTCAGTAAAAAAGGAGTTAACATATAGAGAGTATATCTTTATTTTGACTCATCAAATAATTATCAATTTGTATTTTAAATACCAAGTCTATGTTTATAAAAAATCACTAGGAAGATATGACAATATCAAGTTTGTAGGAATCTAACAATACAGATGCAGAATATTGAACTAAAAATTCACAGAGTCATGAGAATCTGACTACTTCACCATCAGGCTGGTAAAGTTTAATATTAATACATCTCTCTCAGAAACTGGTATCAGACAAGAGACTGATGTTGCATCTCCCAATGAAAAAACCTTGTCTAATAGTCACCTCAGTCTTATTACTCCAAAGCCCTCCACCACTGACTTTCCCGTCTTGTTAATGGTAATACATTCTTCTAGTGGTTCAGGCCCAAACCCTGGGCTTCATTTTGGCTCGTTTTCTCAGGCAACTCACATCCAGCCCAGCAGAATGTTGGGTTGGGCCTCCCTTCAAAATGCATCCAGAACCTAGCAATTTTTCACGACCGCCAATGTTGGTCCCAGACACTACCACCTCTTGCCTGGGTTGTGGCAGCAGCACTCTAGTATGTCTCTATGCTTCCACCTTTGCCCTGACAATCCAGCCCCAACAAAGCAAGCTGAGTGATGCTTACAAAACGTTGCCAGATGTGCCTCTTCTATTCAAATCCCAGTAATTCAGGGGTTCTTAACCTCTTTTATGCCAAGAACCCCTCTTTTTTTTTAAGGTTTATTTTATTGTTTTTGACACACAGAGAGAGACAGAGAGAAGGGGGAGGGCCCAGAGCAGTCTCCATAGTTGTATGTCATCAGTTTTCAACATGGTTTTGTTCAACATAGGTGGGCGGGGGCCACGCAGGGTGAGAACTGAACTGGGGGCCTCCCACATGGGAAGCACATCACAGCTCAGCATATAGGTCCACATGGGTCAGGGCCAGGATTCGATCCTTGGTGCCCAGGGCTACAAAGTGAGTACTTAACCCTCTGAGACATTCTGGCTTCCTGGACCACACTTTTTAATGCATAAATAATATATGTAGGATTATAATATATGAGCTTTTTTAAATAACCATGATTCAGTAGTGGTCTAGTAATGCTCTATAGATGAGCATAAGCCATAAATTATAGATAGATAGATAGATAGATAGATAGATAGATATCCTATAATGTGATAGGAAAATAGTTATTGTTTCAATTTAAGAGAAAGTTACAGGTACAGGTACTATTAACCTATTGTGGTTGACTGCCTACTTTTACAATGCAAGGAAATGTTAACTTTCAGTTAAAGCTTCATAAAAATAAAGATGCAACTTCCCCCTGAATTCAACGCATGGACCAAAGGTTGAGAACTCCAAGGAAAAGCCATGATAGAAGTCTCCTTCCTATGCCCTTTCTCAGGGACCTTTCCTTGCAACTCATCTCCAAATGGTCAAGCTTCTTGCTTTCCCTGGTCCCCTCACAGTCCTCCCTACTGTTCTTCAAACATTCCAGGCACGCTCCCTCATCAGACATTCTTCCTGGGAATTCTGCCTCTTCCACTTCAAATACGCAAGCTTCTGTTCTCTCACCTCCACATCAAGTGTTCATTCAAAACTCCTTGTCTTAACAAAACCCTCCCTAACCCTGACCCACCTATTAAAAATTCAGAAACCCTGACACTTCCATTACCTGCTCTATTTTTCTCCACAGTACCTCCTAGTTTCTATTTTGTTTATTGCTTCGTCTCCTGCCACTAAAATAAAACTTCATGCAGATGAGAATTCTGGGGGATGCCAGGATAGCTTAGTGGGTTAAGTGCTCGCTTTGTGGCTGCGGGGTCTGGGGATCGAGTCCTAGTCCCACCCTGCCTGTGGGGACCCATATGCTGAACTGGGGCATACTTCCCTTGAGGGAGGCCCCCAATCGGTTCCCACCCAGGTCATGCTTTCCATGAGGGAGGCTCCTGGTTCACAGGGTCATGCTTCCCATGTGGAAAGCCCCTGGCCTAGCTTCTGCCCTGCGTGGCCCCACATCCACCCATGTAGGAGGATGTAGAATGATACTATGTTGAAAAACACTGATGTACAACTATGGAGACTGCTCTGGGCCCTTCCTCTTCTCGCTTTCTCTCTGTAAAACAATAAAAATAAATCTAAAAGAAAAAAAAGAAATCTGGTCTCTTGTACACTCATTGCTAGAACAACACCTGCAACATAATAAGTGCTCAATAAATACTTGTAAGAGGAATGAATTATGCAAGAGACGATTCCCCATGTGTCTATACATGATAAATGCTATAACCGGGTTATGAAGAGTGTTGTGGGAGCCAGGAAGAGTGCAGGGACTTGTGACATTGAGGTGTAACTCATCTGTGGTATCCTTTGCTCTCTGGGATGTGGCCATCTTACCCCTGCCAAGGTTAGAAGTTCAGACTATATCATGGTCCACTTTGAAAGACCAGGCTTCTTAGCCACAGTAGTGCTCAATAAATGTTCAACGGAATATGGGTCTGCTTTGCTTTTAGGCATCACAAAAACACATATTATTTCACCAGTTTGTCTATGGAAACCTGTCAATTCAAGGATACAATCACTTTGTGCTATATTGTGAAGCCATCATCTCTGCTATTTATATGCGCCAACGAACACTTCACACTTCTCATTTGTTTCTAGACTTTAGGGGGATGAATGGCAATAGCAACAAGCTTGTACCCTACTCTAATGCTACACTGTCCCATACAGGAATTAACCTGGTGACTGAGCACTTGAAAGGTTGTACCTCTGAACTGAGATGTGCTGTACGTACAAAATGCTCACTAAATTATGAAAACTTGGTAATAAAAATGTAACACTTTTTCATACCGATTACATGTTGAAATAGTAGTATTTTGGCTATGAGGGGTTAACTAATACTACAATTAATTTCACCTAAATACTTTTGATTTTTAAAAAAGATTTATTTTATTGTTTTGATAGAGAGAGAAAGAAGGAGTGGGCCCAGAGAAGTCTCCATAGTTGTATGTCATCTTTTTGATTTTTTAATTAAAATGATTTTCGAATGTGGCTATTAGAATATTTAAAAATCACACATGTGGCTCACTCTATTTCTTTGGGACAGGCTGCTCTCTATTGCTTAGTATTTGCCTCTGAGAGCTATTTTCTATTGTTTTTTGCCCAGTTCAACAAGCAGAATGTAGGTTTATTCCACAGTGGAACTTTCACTGGAGGTTCTGAGGCAAATAGTCAGTATGTCTACAGCTACCACATGTCGGGTGTTCGAAACCGCAGCCTGTTTGTTTTGCCTTTAACTGGAACAAGATAAGAGGAATCTGTGGCCAGCAAAAGGGAAACACAAATGAGGCAATAGGTATGTGTCCTTATATCTTTTATATAGCAATTGACAGAAGCATCCAGAAAAAGTAAAAAGATCTTCCATTAAAATGCATTCCTTATAAATCAATTCTTGAAGGGGCTTTATTGAGAAGGACTCATTCAGTCAGTCAAAAATACTGATGACATGTCTAATTGCATGTCCAGTGTATTCTGAGTGCTGGGGATTCATCAGGAAACAAGACAGTCCACAATTCTTTCCCTCAGGGAGCTGAACCTTCTATTGCTTCTAGAATCATTTCTTAAAGTTTCAGAGGATGTATTATAAGGTTTAAAATGGACTACGAGTTATGGAGACTTCAGTCTGGGTTTTGGCTACAGAAAGCCTCTCAAGAAATAAAATGACTTCAAAACAAAGTTTAAGGATACTCAGTGTTTTATTCTCGACATGTGTGATCCTTAGTTAAAATGAAATTATCTTAAAATATGTATAGACATCATACACACATGCATATACCAAAAGGAGACAGTATTTATTGTTAAATTAGCAAGCAGCTATCTTTATTTCTTGCCATTTTTCAGGTAAATCATAAAAATTAAGAATATTCACTGAGGGTTTATAAAATGACAAGCCTGCTGTGGAATGAACTTTTAATGTGCTAAAGAAATATGCATGGGGAAGCTGGGATGGCTCAGTGGGTTAAGCGCTCACTTTGCAGCACCGGGACCAAGGATCGAATCCCGGCCCCGGCCCGTGTGGACCCATATGCTGAACTGGGAGCTCCCCCAGTTCAATTCTCTCTCTGTCTCTGTATCTCTCTCTCTCTGTCAAAATAAATAAATAAATAAATATATATTAAAAAAAAAAAGAAAGAAATATGCAAAAAGGACAAAGTCCATTTTGGTTTTTACATATCGAACTTAAGAGTGGCAGAGCGACAAAAGATGGGGGGGGGGCGGTAACTGGATACACCTAAATGTGGTCCGACTTTCATCTGGCCACGAGTTTTGATCTTCATTTGTCCATTATAACCTCTTTGCTAGGCCCCTTCCTTCTGTCCCAGGGCAGACACCAGGAAGAACTCCTACCCCTCTTTACCTGCTCACCCTACTCAACCTTCCCCGAAGTGAACGCACAATAACCAGATTGATTTAGCTGTTCTTTTCTTAAAGGTGCAGGCATGGTTTGAAAGCCACCTTGAATCAGAGAAGGAGATTAGCTGTGTTTTCCTTATCTATCCATATAGTTTCTTTTATCCACAGAGGAAGTAAGGTCTCCTGGGGAGGTCCTGTGTGGGGTGCTCTTTTCCCCTAACACTTCTCCATAGCCCTTCACCTTCCCAGGTCACCTCTCTTTCTCTCTCTCATGTACCCAAATGCCCAGGAAATGTCACCTTTCCAGGAAAAATTGATGAAGCCCTTGGTCGTTGGGTCTAGAACATTCTACAGCCTCAGTCACCTGCTTCACACAATAATTTTTCTTCTCCCATTTTTCATGGATTCTGGCCTCAAAAGTTAGAATTTATAATATTTACTCAGAGTTAACACATAACAAAATATAAAACTATGTATAAATGTGTAAGGAAAAAGACTTAGTTAATTTTTCAAACCCAAATTGAATGAATGGTTTTGGACAACTAAAACTGTGTGTGTTTGTGTGTGTTGTGTGTATGTGTGTGTGTGTTTGGGGGGGGGGGCACTTAGCCTTGCAGAATGTAGGAAAATTTTTTGATATTAGTAAAGGAAAGCAACATGATGAAAAGAAGAATGAATAATTTGAGTCTTTCTGAATTCCAAAAGAGTAATCTATGTAATAGAACACAAACCAATTTGATAGCCATGGTATTTCAGTTTAAACAAAAACACAAAACAAAACAATAACCACAAAATAAAGTTTTCTACCAGGTTCTAGTCAATTGCTGATTAAAAGCATCAGAAGGACCCCTCTATCACTAAAATGCTCTGAACGATGACATGGGCCTGACACAGGTATAACAGTGAAGTGCTAGAAAAATGGCAAACGTGTTCTGAATGAGTCACTACAGAAAAGCAAATAAAACAAAATATTGGGGGCGAATGGGGGGCATCATTTAAAAGCCAGCTACCTAAGGACATTTTTATTTACTGAGCAAAGCTGACAGTTGGTGGCACAATTTAACTTGGCAATAAATATTTATTCATAGATGCAACTTCTAGCACAATGAATATTTGTTGGATAAAAAGGTTTAAAACATATTCCCCCAAATTAAAAATGTCAAATTTTAGAAAAGCGTGGTTTGGAAGGGCAGAAAGGTGGACTAAGTGGCCAGTTCATCCACATGTGTCCTCTACTTGTGAATCAACAACAAGAAGGAAAAGCCAGTGTGGAGGGTAAGGTGGGCAAGCAGGAGAGAAAGGAAAAAAAAAATCATATATCTTATTCTGACCTCATATTAAGTTTGGAACATCCTAGAGATCATGATATGAAGCAAAAAATGTTGAAAAACATTTAGTTTATACACATTTAGCAAGCGATTTAACAAATATTGGGAAATTTTTTCTACTCAAAGCCCAGCAGTCATATATGAAATGAGGAGAGTCCTCCCCAGGGCATTTGCTGGCGGACGAAGTAAACATCACTAACAACTGAATGAAGCATTTGTCCCAGTGCTCACCAAATGGCCAGAAGGCAGGTGACAAACACGAATGTAACTTCCCAGGGGAAGAAAAACAAGAATAGGATGGGAGACCAGAACAAGAGGTCATGAACTTTAAAGTAACCAAACTTTAAGCGAACTTTAAGAGCAAGAACAATCCAACCCAAATATTGAGAAGTGAAGCAAAAAATTGTAGAACACGATACATTCTAAAACCATGATATAAAAAAGAGAGGTGTCAGGGACCTCTGCGCTGGCTGAGTCCTGGCTGTGCCCATGTGGCTCCCTCCAACACCTCCTTCCCCAAGAGGCCTTCCCTTTGCACCCCTATACCCCAGCATTTCTTTTTTTTTTTTTTTTTTTAATTTAT
>PVKE010051036.1:0-10756 GCA_004027555.1 Craseonycteris thonglongyai
CTCAGCCCAGGACAGGGGATCACACAGCCCAGGACAGGGGATCACTCAGCCCAGCACAGGGGATCACACAGCCCAGCATAGGGGCTCGCTCAGCACCAGGGGTGTGGCAGGCATGCTGGGGGACTCAACAGGTCACCATCCCCAAGGAGGAAAAGGAGGCGCGTCCGGTGCCCCGTAAATGGGGGTGCCCATCAGCACGGAAGCCCAGCGCCCGGCTGGGCCCCATCCTGAAGGCTTCTGCAAGGCCCGGCCCGGTCCCGGTCACTTGGTCCACACATTCTGTTTGTGTCCTGGCAGCCGTCACGGCCACACGGTGTCTGCAAAGGACAGAAAAAGGCGCCTCTCGGGCTGCACTTGGGGCGTGTGCGGCCTGTTGCCCCCTCACCCCCGGCTGGCTGGCTGTCGTGCTGGGGAGACCGTCTCGGGGGCAGGGCGTGTGCCTTTGTCCCACGCGGCCAGTCGCCCTGTCTTCATTTGCACGAGGGACCACCCACAAACAGATATGGCAAGAAAGGCACTTCCCCCCCCAAAGCTGACGGCACCTGGGCCTTCTCCACAGCAGAGCCTCACATCCGCGTGGGATCTGAAACCCTGTGCCTGAGGCCCCGGGGCGCCTCTGGGACCCCCCAGCCCCACCCTGTCCCCACAGAGGCCAGCTGCAGCCAGAACCGCACGCACGCAGCTGGGACAGGCGGCGTGGTCTCGGGGTGCGGTCAGCACCGGGCACAGGCTGGGTCCTGGGGACTCACAAGCCCCTTTTCCAGAAGCATCCACGGGAAAGGCGCTTGCTGAGGGGTGGGTCCCCGGCTTGCTCTCAGGGCTGTCCCTGTGGGGTGGGGCACAGAGCAGAGCGGGGACCTGCTGTGAAGGGGCACCGGTCACGGCAGGACGGAGAGGCCCCGGTGTAAAGCTTGGCAACTTTATCGCACGTTAGTTCCGAATAAGCTGCCGATACCGTTGGGTGACATTAAACTCGTGCTCGGGTTTTGCCCTCCGCTGGTCTCGTCAGGGTGGTTTTACTTTCACGAGGATCTGAGCAGCAGCGTGACCTGGGGTTCCGAATTGCACCGTCCGGGGAGCGACAGCTTCGCTCCCGAGTTTACGAACTCCAGTCTCTGTCCTGAGTTTCCTTCCACCGTTTGCTTCATCCCAAAGAGGGCTGCGGGCCAGTTTGTCTTTTCCTGGACAAAAACCACAACAGAAAACCGGAACCTCCTACGCCGTAACTGGGCTTAGAAAACCATGAGATTTCTAATTTGACAGAACCTCAGAACGCGGCATATAATCCACCACCTACAGCCAATGTTGGTTTGAGTGGATGATTTCAGGGACATATTTCTTTAAAGATCGCATTTGTGAATAGGCCAAAATGATTCCATTTAAGATAGCAAAAAATAAACACCTTGGAGTAAAAATAAGGTGCTCTAGTAATTCGAATACAGTGGAAAATCAAACATCGTGTGTTGTAAGCAAACAATGGGAATTTTTAGGCAACGAAACACTTTTCTGCCTATCTAACTATGATTTATACAGCGAAGATGATAAATCTAATCCCGTCACCAGTAGATCAATTGCAGGTATAAGAGATAAACCCAGAATAAATCATCATATCACTGTATTGAAAACAAACAGTAAATAGAAGAGCAGTTTGGACTTCGGACTGAAATGTGCTTCCAGGCCCTCCACGGACGATTTGCGGCAGCGAAGTTGAATGTATACAAAAAGGCATCTGATCCAAATATGCTAATGATTTTTATTGGTCAAATCTTAAAAGTGAGGTTTATTTTTATGAGTGTGCATTAATTAACCCAGCATGTACTATCTTTCGGACTATCTTGCCAGGGACTTTCATTTAAACATGTTTATTGTGAAATGTTTGCATTCTCCACATTTGTGGCCCACACACAGATTTTTCATACTTTCCTTTAGAGCACTTAGAAAAGTTAAAAGGAGTTATTGTTTTTGATTAATGCCATTTTGGGGCAGTTAAAAAAAAAAAAAAGGGTTCCAAATCCCAGCTCTGCACAAATTCTTTGGCGTGAAAAAGAAGTCGGCACGATGTGTGGGGGTGGCCTTGGGCTTGTTTTGAGGTGGCCCCAGAAAACTGAACTTCATTAACTTTGGTGTTTGCCTGAACCCGTGAGGAATAGCAATGGCCTCATGGCTGCGACTGTCAATCACGGGAGGGGACGGCCCCCCTGCTGGTGCCGAGCAGATGGGAGCTGTAAGGCCCTGCCTGTCATCTTCTGATTAAGAAAAGGAAATGATTTCACTCAGAAGATATTCCCTCTTGTGTTGTTTTGTTTTAACTGAGTTTGTACTTTCCACCAAACTGGACATATTTATTGAGACTCATAACTTACTTCATGATGACCAACATCGCTGCAACCTCAACAAACTTTTTCTTTCCTTGCCAGCGATCTAAATATCATAACTATAAAATAGCTTAAAACATTCTCCGTACTGTAAACATCTTAGCTACAAAGCTTTGAGTGTAAACAGTGCGATGCATCAGAACGGTTTTAAGCGATGTTATAAAAACTGCTCTTAAAAACTAAACAGAAATGTAAAGCTTCCATCTGTTTTATGATTTTTCCACTGCTGAGCGGCTGCTGGGTGCCAGTTTGCGGAGCCGTGCTTGCTAAAGAGATGGCTGGGGTCACAGCCTGAGAAAACAAAGGCCGCGTCTTTAATGGGGGTTGTGTGTGTGTTTTGTCCCCCGAGTCTTCCCGACTCGGCTGGAACCACAGGAAGTGGGCCGAGCAGGTGAGGGCGGCCGGCGAGGAGCCCCCGGCCCGCGAGCCCCGTTTAACGAGGACGTCCTTACAGCAGGGACCTCAGGTTCCCCGGTGACGGTGACGGTGCCTGTGCAGCCCCAGCCTGCTCTTCCTTCCGCCCGGACCCGCTGCAGGGCCCCGTCTGGGGCAGCTCCGCACAGGCCGCAGATCGCGTGGTTAGGAAGCGCATCGGGTCACCTTTGTGCACACGCGCGGGTCCGGGGCGACCGTCATTCCGAAGCGGCCGCTTTCTCAGGCGCTGAGCCCGGGTCCTGGGGCATGAAGGCGCCGAGCAGGTGGGAGGCGCTCAGAGTCACAGGAAGGGCGCGTTTCTCCCCCATACGCCGGAGGCTGACACGGGCCCTGCCGACATCGGGGGCAGCCCTGCTGCCCTCCTGACCTGGCCCGTGAGGCCACTTCTGAGGCATTACAGCCAGCGTGACCCCTGGGGTTGGGCTTCCTGGGCAGGACCCCCAGAGATGGAGCTCCCCCCGGACAGGCTGAGCGAGGGGCACGCCCCCGGGCCTGACCAGGTCCCCCTGAGCTGGGACCGGATGGGGGACATCTTCCGGGGGCCGGGCGGGTTTAGCTGGGAGTCGGCCTGCCATCCCTGGGGTGGCACATGCACACAGGACCTCCTCACTGTGGTCGTCCAGCTTGTGGGGTCACACACACACACACATGGGGGAGGAGAACACCCGAGGACCCCCCACTCCTGTGAAGCTGACACCCTCCAGCCCACAGCCCCCCCACACACACACACACAGCGCCAGAGGCCCATCTGGGGCGGACGGGTGCTCCTGTCCCTGCCAGTCTCCCCACCCCGGCTGTGGGGCGCCCCTCCCATCACCCTAAGGGGCAGAGGCCGTGTAGTGACCCCCACGGTGAGCAGCCCCCACCCCCACAGGGAGGTGTCCAGCTCTGTGAGTTGCTCAGGGCCGGCCAGTCCTGGGGTGCCGATGGGGGGGCCCCAGGAGGCAGCGCCGAGTCCCACACCTGCTCATCACCCATCATCTCTGCACCCACCGGACTGGCCACCCAGAGAGGGTCCTCAGACCGCTGGCCGCTCCCCTGCCCCACAGCCCAGACCCCGGACCTGCCCTGTGGCCCACGTCCCAGGGACCCGCAGCAGCGACCCCGGGCCCCGCGGAGCCCCCTCCGATTTAAATCTGGGGCGCGCTCCCCTCTTTTGGCTGCTCCAGAGCTGGGGGAGGCGTCTGCTCGGGGAGGAGGCGGTGACCCGATGCTCCAAGGGCACCGGCCTCAGAAGCCGCTGCACACCAGCCCCTCAGCTGGGGAGGGTGGGGAGCCGGGAGGCCGCAGGCAGGACCCCTGGGCCCCAGGCCCTGCACCCCGCTTCCTCGTAGGGAAACCGAGGCTCTTGGAGGTTAACCAGCGTGCCCAAGACCACACGGTGACTGAGACAACAGCACAGTGATCCTGGCGGCACACGGGACACGGTCAGCACGGCGGGTCCACGGGGGGTGGGATGCGGTCAGCGCGGCGGGTCCCTGGGTCCCCGCAGCCCAGCCCCCGCCCGCCGCAGCCCCGCGTGACGCTGTCTGATGCCCTCACACAGGCTGCAGGACCCTGGGGCCTGGGAGGCCAAGTGATGTCACGTGGCAGGTCCACGCCCAGGCTCGCATCCTGGGAGCCCCCGTGACACACTGTGACCGCCGTCATCCTCACGGCCCGTGGGGGTCAGGGGTCACCGAGCAGGGGCTGGGAGCCGGGCCACACGTGGGGTTCCCGCACGGCTGTATCTAACCCCACGATCGCCTCTGTTCCAGGCAGACTGTGCTGCTCTCTGGGGATGGAGCCGTCGGTCACCGCTCAGCCCGGGCTGACTGAGCCCCCCGGAGGGGCGAACCGGGTCCCCGCCACGGCCGGGGAGGAGCTGGGGCCCAGCCCACCGCT
The DNA here is from genome assembly GCA_004027555.1 of Craseonycteris thonglongyai. NCBI lineage: Eukaryota > Metazoa > Chordata > Mammalia > Chiroptera > Craseonycteridae > Craseonycteris > Craseonycteris thonglongyai. Next base: position 4,695 of record PVKE010051036.1, read on the forward strand.
GGCCCCCGGGACGTGCTGTGGCCACCGTCCCACATGCGGCGTCTCACCGGGGCTGAGCTCGGTCACAGTGGGGTTCACACGCAGCCCCGCGGGGGCGGGGTTGGCCACACGCAGACAGCGGGGCGGCTTCTGCAAACATGGACCATATTTAGAAGTCGGGAGACCCAGCCCCCCCACCGCCCTCAGTGCGCGGCCCCAGGGCCCAGGCCGGGCTCCCGGCTGTGCAGTGGGGACGGGGACCGGACAGGCACGGGAGAATGACGAGGGCATCAGAGTCTGGCCACCACGGAGGGACACCGAGGCCCCAGGGACGGGCCACGAGGCCGGCGCCCCCCGCGCCTGCGAAGCTCAGACGGAGCACAGGAGGGGAAACGCCGGGCGCTCAGCCTGCACGTCCCTCGGCCTGGTCGCTAATGAAGTTTGGGGTGAGCTATTCTGAAAGCAGCCCACACGGCGCAACCACACGCTGTCCTCGGCCGCCGGCCACAGATGCAATTCCATCCCTGATTAAATATGAAAAAGCCGCCACCTCAAAATAGCATCAGGGGCCCCAGCTGACCGCTCCGGCCCGGCCCCTGAACGGGGGCCTCGGAGCCGGACCCCAGCGCGTACCCCCCCATGCCCACCTGTGCCCCCCACACCAGTGCCGCCCCCACCCCGCTCTCCACACACACCCCTCCCCGCTCTGTGCCGGGACTCCGGGCTGGCCCCTCTGGACACTGACCCTCATTCATTCAGCCAACGCTTACTAAGCACCTACTATGTGCTGATGCCCGAGCAACCACAGGGAAGGACCAGACCCGGCCCCTGCCCTCCGGGGAGCCCCGTCCAGGGCACAAGGTCAGCCCGGCATGGCTCGGTCAGGCAGGGGCCTCCCCGCCGTGCCGGACACACGCTGACCGGCCACGGTTCCGGGCAGGGTCACCCCTTCCAAGGGCCCCCCGAGTCTGCACTCGGGAGAGAGGCGCCTGGTGAGGACGGTGGGAGCTGGGCAATGTCACCCCTGGAATCCGGTGGCTCTGGGTGGCTGCCGCACGGCCTAACGTTGAGACCCACACAGGACGAGACAGAGAACAAGCCGTCCCCTGAGCCCAGGAGGCGCACGCACGAGTCAGCGGGACCGTGTGAAAGGCCAGCATCGGGGGCAGCGCCCGCCCGGAAGGCTGTCCGCGCTCGGGCAGGCCGGGGACGTGCCCCTCCCAGCCCGTGACCTGTGGGCTGAGGGAGCAGGGGCCACAGGCCGGGTGGGGGCGGGAGGGGGCTTCACCAGGTGCAGGGAAGGGGCGGGGCAGCTCCGGTGACCAGACGCCCCAGCAGGACCCCAGCACTGGGCTGTGATAGGGGCCGGGGGGGTCCGGGGCACAAGCCACATGTGGGGGAGGGGAGCCCTGCACTGCGAGGCCACACGGGACAAGGGCCAGGCCCGACATGGCCATGTCACCGCGGCGCCCACAGCTGTGACCTACAGGGTCACGGAGCCCCGACGTGCATTGTTATTTTAATGGATTCTCAAGAGCCCTCATCCCAGGGCGGAGGCTCCAAGAGGACACGCCACACGCTCAAGGTCACACAGCGTGACCGGGTCCTGTGCTAAATCCTCCACGCTCAGGCCACTCCTGCTCCTTCTCGTGTCCCCTCCTCTCCCGCCCAGACGCAGCCCCATAGGGTGGCCTCCAAAGGCTGCTCATTGGGATTGTTCATGTCACGCTTAACAGGGACACCGCGGTCAGGCCCACGGCCGGTCACGGTCCCAACGGGCCCGGTCTTCCCGTGAGAAGACAGAGGGAGCCTCCGTGGGACGTGGGGAAGACATGTCCTCACGCGACGTCACGCCAGCACCCGGCCCCAGGCTGAGCCGCGGTGCTGCTCTCAGGTCCCACCGTCCTCGTCTGAGACGCGGGAGGGACACTCCACCGCCACACGGGCTGGCGACTCCCTTCACGGATGTCCCTGTGTCTCCGTCCCTCCCCAGGACCGGTCCCGTCCGGATGCCCCGGTCAATACTCAAACCATCAGAATTACGACCTTCTCCAGGAAGGAGAGAATGTTCTGGAACCGCAAGTGCTCCCGTCCCACTGGCTGCGCTGTCGCTCTCCCAGTCACGGCGGCAACAACCGTCCCGTGGGCGGCCTCTGCAGGTCCTCCCGTTCCCACCCTGAAGGAGGGTTTGGGGGTTCAGTTTAAATTTGACCGTCCTCATGAAGGATGCAGAGCGCACCAAACAAGCGATTTTTTTAAAACCATCTCCGCAGAAAAGAAACATCAGCAAAAATCATCACTGTCGCGGACTCTACGGTGAGTCCCCGTGACAGCGGCCACACGCCTGCACCGAGAAAGCCACCGGACATAAGCAGGGCACAGGTGTGCACAACACCCGCACGAGGGCACGGGTGTGCACAACACCCGCCGGGTCAGGGACGGCCGGTCATGTCCAAGAGACCGCGCTTTGGTTTCCTGGTGCCTGGTCCCCCCGCCCATCACTGGGGGCCCCTGGCTTAGTGTCTAAAACGTATCGCAGAACAGAGGACTCGCATTTGGGGACCCAAAGCTCCAGGCATCTCCGGGGCCTGGCCTTGGGGCTGAGGGCTGAGCTCCACGTGAACACCTAGACTAAGGTGACCAGATCTTAGCATTGGTAAAGCGGGACACCATTGACCGGGGGGGAGGGGGCTCTTGATTAAAAATTGGGTCCATCTCCCGCCGCTCCCTAGCTGGTCGTGCATTCTTTCCAAACATCGGGACTTTTTTAAAACGCCGCGGGACGCAGGACACATTGTTAAACATCGGGACTGTCCCGCCCAAAGCGGGACGTCTGGTCACCTTAATTAGACGTTACCTGCCAGGCCGGACGCTGCTTCAGACACGGCCTCAGAGGACACAGAGGTCAGCATGGGGGGGCCTGGAGCTCACCCCCTGGAAACGGGGACTTGAGGCCCAGAGGGGCAATGTCACTTTTCTAAATCCCGTTGGTGGCAAAGCCGGGCTTTGAACCAGACCCCCCAATTCCCAGCTCCAGCCAGGGGCCCTCGGAGCCCCTCCAAGTCTCTCCCAGCCCGGAAGACGCAGCGTGAAGGCGGACGCAGCGCTGAAGTGCCTGCGTGTACTCGGGAAAACCCAAAACACGAAGTTAAAGACACACGCACCCCGACGTTCCCGGCGGCATCGTTCACAACGGCGGCAGCAACCCGCGTGCCCACCGTTAGATGCTGGGGGAAGACGCAGCACATTTATATTATGCGATGGGGTAGCACTCGGCCATAAGAAAGAACGGAATCTTACCCTGTGCGACAACACGGAGGGACCTGGTGAGATAAGTCAGACAGAAAGACAAATGCCACACGATCTCACTTACATGTGGAACCTAAAAGCAAAATAAATGAACAAACAAAGCAGAAACAGACGCAAAGATACAGAGAACACACTGATGGTCGCCAGATGGGTGGGGGTGGGGGGCTGGTGGGACCGGGACGGGGCTGAGAAGGACAAGTAGGCAGGTTCGAGACAGGCCCGGGACGTGAAGTGCAGCACAGGGGACAATCAGTAATGTTGTCACGTTATAACTATGCACGGTGCCAGGTGGGGAGTAGACTTTTGGGGAGAAATCACCTCATAAATTATATAAATGTCCAACCACTACACTGTACACCTGAAACTAATATACAGTCATATTGGATGTCAACTGTAATTCACAAAAGTTTTAAAATAAATAAGAATCTTGTGGAGATAGATGATAGATAGATGATTGAAGATAGATAGATAGATAGATAGATAGATATAGATGATAAGGAGGGAGGGAGGGAGGTAGATAGATTGATAGATGATACATAGAGAAACAGATAGATAGATGATTGATAGATATAGATAGATGATAGATGATATATACATCGATAGGTAGATAGATGATTGATAGACAGACAGATAGATTGATTGATAGATGACAGATAGATAGATAGATGATAGGTAGATAGATAAATAGATACATGATAGATATAGATAGATTATAGATAGATAGATATAGATAGATGATAGATGATGACGATGATAGATAGATAAATAGATGATTGACAGATGATAGATGATAGATAAATAGGTGATAGATGGTTAGATATAGATAGATGGATAGATAGATGAGAGATGACTGATAGATGATTGACAGATGATAGATGGATAGATAGAGATAGATTGATAGATGATAGATAGGTGATAGATAGATAGGTAGATAGATAGATGATAGATAGATAGATGGCTGATAGATGATAGATGACTGATAAAGTGTCCCCTACTTGTACCCACAAGACCCACGTGCACGACACTGATCCTCGAAGGCTGCACAGCGCTTGTGTGTCTGTGCTGCTCGTCTGCTGAGCCGTGATCACCTGCATTCACCTGAACAGAGCTCTGTTGGCCACACGCACAGGGGACCAGACTGGGTACAATGGGTCCGTAACGTGCGGATGGCGATGGATGAAGGGGGCACTGCGTCGCCCACATGCCCCGACGGCCTGGGAAAGACCCGTGCAGAGCGGCTGGTGGCCGGGGCATCACAGTGACGGGACCCGGGCTGTGTCCTGAGGGCCCCTGCACGCCAGGCGTGCGACCCGGTGCTCAGACACGGCCTCTCGCCAACGTCCTGCGATGATGAAAGACCCGCACAGACGAGTTACTCTGCACTGTTTTAGGCCGTTCTGCTCAATCAATAGCTTTCGAAAATCAAGCAGCTCGTTCAATAACACCCAAATCAATGTTGATTTTTCTTCAGAAATTTGGAAGAAAGTGTCTCCCCCAAGTGCAGTGAGCTACGCCCCAGGGCTAAGCACCTGCCACGGGAGAAACTCCATTTTTAAAAGGTGTGCGTGTCCGTGGAAGTGCTGACATCCTCAGACGGGCAACGGCACCGAAGGGCCCCTCGGCCTCCCCAGGTGCACCCGAAGGCGGCTCCCACACGTGCGTGACCCGGGCAGGGGGCACGCCCTGGACCGTGACCACACACAGCCGTGTGCACTGGGCACGAGGAGCCCCGCTACCACGCCGCCTTCGACGCCCCTGTAACACGGATCTGCTCTTGAACGGGCTTGAAGTGGATTCGCCCCATCTCTGTGCCCCACCCCCACTCCCACCCCCAAAACGCCAGCTGATGGGGGCAGTGGGGGCCTCGGATCACGCGTGTCGTCTGCGCAGACGTTGTCGGCAGCCAGGACCGCATTCCTGTGGCACGGAGCCCGTCCCCCGCCCGCCCCCGGGGACTCCTCTCCATAGGGCGCTGCTCCCTCTCCTGCGGCCGGTGGCGGGGGACAGGTGTGTGTCCCCAAGGCCGGTGACCCTGCCCCGCCCTCCGACCTACGGAAAGCAAGTCATGAAAACTAGATCCACTTTCATGAGACCCAAAAGCAACCCCCTCGGGTAAGCGCGTTCTCCCCTACGGCCCTGAATCATTTCTCCAACAACACCCCAAAACTCTATAGCTGTGGGGGTGTTGAGAGGAGCCGGCAGAACCGAGAATGAAGTGAAAGCAGCCAGAACTTCTAAGAACCTCTTCGTGGCCCAGTGTTTCAAGGCCACCGATCTGGAGCCACAGAGCAGCAAAGCCCTGGCGACGCTGGCTTCCGGAAACCCGGAGACACCTCTCCTCATCTGGGCCCCTGGGGCATCTGTTGGGTCCAGCCAACCTGTCCCTCCCACAGGGCAGAGTCACCAGCGTAGAACTTTATCTGACACACACGTGGGCGCGATTTGCATGGCAAAGTGGCTCCCAGGAGCGAGGGCTGTGAGCTGAGGCTGCAGCCGAATGGAGCGTCACCGGTCACTGGGTGGGCCGTGACGAAGGGCCCCGGAGCCCATTGAACAGAACCAGCGGCAGGCTCTGAGTGCAGACCAGAACCAGCTGAGCTCCCAGTGTGGGCCAGAACCAGCCGAGCTCCCAGTGTGGGCCAGAACCAGCCGAGCTCCCAGTGTGGGCCAGAACCAGCCGAGCTCCCAGTGTGGGCCAGAACCAGCCGAGCTCCCAGTGTGGGCCAGAACCAGCCGAGCTCCCAGTGTGGGCCAGAACCAGCCGAGCTCCCAGT
>PVKE010051037.1:0-10762 GCA_004027555.1 Craseonycteris thonglongyai
ATAACTTTCTAAAATAATATTCTAAATTCTTATAGCCATAGGAAGCACCAATAAAAATCAACTATTAAACTATTGGCCATTTAACTTTTATATCAAATTAAATGCATATTAGCATTAGTAGTGAAGTGACCTATTATTTTTCTCGTTAGACTGAGGTTACAGGCTTTTGATCAGCAGATCATTTCATTACATATCAAGGAGTACCTATATATTATCAGCACGTCTTATCACTGTCGATGTGACCCTTGATCACACAGCTGAGGAAGTGTTTGTCATTTTTTCCATGGTAGAATTATTCCTTTTCCCTCCTTGGAAGGAAGTCACTATGTACAGCCCATACATAAGAAGCCGGTGGGGATGTCAGGATAGCTCAACAGGTCGAGTGCTTCTCTTGCAACCATGGGGTCTGGGGATCGAATCCAGGCTCCAGCCCATCTAAACCCATATACTAAACTGGGGTGCATCTCCCATGTGTAAGGCCCCCAGTTCAGTTCCCACCCACCCCACCTGGCCCCACATCTCCCTGTATGGATTGAAACTATGTTAAAACGAATGATTGATGTACAACTATGGAGACTGCTCTGAGCCCTCCCCTTTCTCTCTGTCTCTCTAACAATAAGAGTAAATATTTAAGAAAAAGAAAAAGTTGGGAATTATGGCCTACCTCCTTGAATATGGAATATCTACATAAGTTATATGGAATACTTCTATATGGATTTGTCTATTCTTCACTTATTTATTGAATAATTTAGTTATAGCAATATGGACTTGAGTATTTATACAGTGGTTTATAACCCAATACTATTTATTTGTTGCTAACATTTTTCTAGCTTTGTCCATTGGGCATTCTTTAATTCACTCTTGTTTCCTTTATGTACCCAAATTATTGTTTTGTTTTTGGTCAAAAATACTGAGCACTCAGCATAGTGTGGTAAGTGCATTGTCCTGTCACACATTGTTCTTGTAAATCACCTGAAATGGGCAAAATGTTGTCAGAGTCGCTAAAAACATGCACTTAATCCCAACATAGCGTCTCACAAGGCCAGCTGGTACGCAGATGCAGACGGGTTTCTAGAACGCTCACCTAGTGGGAGAAGCCTGCACTACAAGGGGCCCACCCGCCAGAACATAATTTTATTTTTTGGAGGGTCGCCCCCCTCCTATGTATAGCAGTTTCAAAGTCATTAACGTGTACCCCCATGCAAAACAACGTTATCAATTAGAATGTGCTTATGTACAGTTCTTTTGGGCTTTAGTTTTAGAGATCTTATTTATTTCCCAAATTACTTAGCACCTTTTCCCTCCACCCTCTTCAGTAAGGTTGTTTCATCCATCTGTAATACTGTTAGGAGCTTTTGTTACATTCTGTCTAATTTTGAGATCTCACGACTTCTTAAATGAGTTTTTTAATGTGCATATATAAAGGTTAAATCTTTGTGCTGTAAAGTTTTATGGGTTTTGACAAATGTGTGATGCTGTATCTCCACCATTGTATGTTTTTATTAATGTATCATGGTTTATTTGCCCTAAACACTTCTATTTAACATCCCCCAGCCCCTAGCAACCACTGATCCGTTCATTATTTTTCTAGTCCTATCTTTTCTAGAATGTTATATAAATGTGATCATATATTATGTAAGTTTTGCAGTCTAGCATTTTTTAAAAGATTTATTTTATTGTTTTTGACAGAGAGAGAGACAGAAAGAAGGGGAAGGGCCCAGAGCAGTCTCCATAGTTGTACATCATCAGTTTTCAACATGGTTTCATTCCACACAGGTGGGTGGGAGCCATGAAGGGCAGGAGCTGGGCCAGGGACCTCCGTATGGCAGACAGCTCCCGAGACCTGGGGGCTGAACCAGGGGCCTCCCACATGGGAAGCCTGACCCAATGAGAACTGAACTGGGGCCACATTCCAGTTCAGCGGATAGGTCCAGGTGGGCCGGGGTCGGTGCCAGGGCTGGGACTGGGACCAGGACCAGAACCATCACCAGGACTTGACCCTTGGAACCCAGGGCTGCAAGGCAAGTGCTTAACCCACTGAGCCATTTGGCTTCCCCAATCTAGCATTTTTCACTTAATATGCATTTCAAATTTCTCCATGTGTCTGCATGATTTGACTTGGTAGCTTATTACATCTTATTACTGAATAATATTCCATTGAATAAATATACAGCTTTATTTTTTCTTTATTAATCTGTTGAAGGACATTTTGATGGTTTCTCATTAAGGGCAATTAGGAATAAAACTGCTATAATGATACACATGTGTTAGTTTGGACATAAGTTTTCACATGTTAAATAAATTCACTTTTTTTTGTTGTTTTTTGATTTTGTTTTGTTTTGTTTTGCTTTGCTAATTGAGTTATAGGAGTTTCTTATATATTTTGGAAATTTACTCTTTCTCAGATATGTGATTTGTAAATGTTTTCTCCCATTCTGTAGGTTGTCTTTCCATGTTGTTGATTGTGTCCTTTCCTGTGCAGAAGCTTTTTAATTTGTACTCATGTTTGTTTTATTTTTGCTTTTGTTATCTGTGCTTTGTGTCCTATCTAAGAAAGCATTGCCAAGACCAACGTCCAGAGACTTTTCTCTTATGTGTTGTTTTAGGAATTCTACAGTTTCAGGTCTCAAGTATTTAATCCACTTTGAGGGTTTTGTGTGTGTGTGTGTGTGTGTGTGTGTGTGTATGACCTAATGTGTGGTCTAATTTCTTTTCTTTCTTTCTGTCTGTCTCTCTTTTCTTTTTTTGCACATGACTATCCAGTTTTCGAAGTACCATTTGGTGAAGAAACTATCCTTTCCCCATTGTGTGTTCTCAGTACCTGTGTCAAAGATTAGTTGACCATATAAGCATGGACTTATTTCTGGGCTCTCTATTCAGTTTCACTGGTCTATATATGTTTGTTTTTATGACAGTGCCTTATGCTTTTGATTACTGTAGCTGTACTGTCTACATACTGCACTGTGTATTTTGAAATTATGAAGTGTGATGGCTCAGACTAAGATTGCCTAGGCTCTTTTGGGGCTTCTGTGATTCTATACAAAATATAATTTTTTTTTCCTATTTCTATAAAGGATGCCATTGGGAGTTTTGATGGGGCTTATACTGAATCTGTAGATTATCTTGGATTGTAATTTTAACATTTTGACAATATGAGGTCTTCCAATTCATAAATTCCATTTATTTGTGTCTCCTTTTTCTTTCATCAGTGTTTTATAGTTTTCAGTGTATTTGTGCATCTTTTACCTTCTTGATTGTTTAATCCTAAATATTTTATTCTTGTTGATGCCATTGTAAATAGAATTGTTTTCTTAATTTTCTTTTAGATTATTCATTGTTACTATATAGAAATGCAACTGATTTTTGTATGTTGATTTTGTATACTGCAAATTTACTGAACTTGTTTATTAGTTCTAAAAGTTTTTGGTGGAGTCTTATAGTTTTCTACATATAGGATCATGTTATCTCTAAATAGAGATAATTTTAGCTGGTTCTTTCTGATTTGAATATCTTATTTCTTGCCTAATTGCTCTGACTAGGACTTACAGTACTACACCAAATGACAGTAATGAGAGGGGGGTACTTTGTCTTATTTCTAATTTTAGAGGAAATGATGTTACTTTTTCACCACTGAGTATGATGTGGGCTTTTCATATAAGGCATCTATTACATTGAAGTACTTTTCATTCTTAGTTAGTTAAATAATTTTATCATGAAAGGGTGTTGAATTTGATACATTCTTTTTTCATCATCTGTATATTGATATAAATATGTCATTTTTTAATCCTTGATTCTGTTAATATGTGTATCCAGTGGCATATTTTGAACTATTCTTGCATCCCAGGGATAAATCTTACTTGATCATGATGTATAAACCTCTTAATATGCTGTTGAACTTGGTTTACTAATATTTTCTTGAGAATTTTTTTCATCTATTTTCATAAAGAATATTGGCCTATAATTTTCTCTTCTGGTGTCTTTGTCTGATTTTGGTATCAGGATGATGCTGGCCTCATATTTGCTGGTTACTTGTTGTCATAAATTCTTGGGAAGAATTTGAGAAGAATTGGTGTTATTCATATAACAGATCACAAAGGCAACCTATAGAATGGGAGAAAGTATTTCCAAACCTATGGGATTCTACTTATATGAGGTATTCAGAGTAGTAAAAATCACAGAAGCAGGAAATAGAAGACTGTTTGCCAAGGGCTGGGAGTGAGGGAAATGGGAATTGTTTTTCAGTCAGTATAAAGCTTCATTTATAGATAAATAAGTTCTAATGATCTGCTATAGGACTTCATGCCTATAGTTAATAATATGGTATTATGCACTTCAGTGTTTGTTAAAAGGGTAAATATCTGTTAAGTCATGTTTTACACACACACAAGGACAAAAGGAAACACTAGGCAGTGTTGGATATATCTGTTACCTTGATTGTGATCATGGTATCACAAATGTTAGTATACATACGAACTCATTAAATTATATCTAATATGTATGGTTCTTTGATTAACTCAATAAAACTATTTAAAATAAACATAAAAGCAGTGCATGAGCCTATTTACAAAAAACAAACAAACAACAACAACAACAAAACATAATTTAGGTAAATACCTAGGAGCATGATTTTATATACATCAATTGTATAGTAAGAAACCATCAAACTAGCTTTCAGTGTGTTTGCACCATTTTATATTCCCACCAGAAATAATTTGAGAATTTCTGTTGCTCTACATCCTTGCCAGCAATTGGTATAGTCAGTACATCTTGATTTTAGTTGAGAGAGAACTATACTGGAATTCTCACCTATAGAACTGTGAGACAATAAACATTTGTGGTTACTTAGTATAGAAGCAATAGAAAACTCATGCAGTCTGCAGTGTTTACGTTATGAAGAATGCAGACATTATGGCAAGTCCATCCTCTGGCCCGCATCCAATTATATCTCCTTCAGAGGCTGACTGTCAGAATATCACCAATGACCTGGAAATTTATACATGAGTAAGACAGAAATTATTATATTTCTTCTCTTTAAATAAATAAATAACTTTTAGCAATGCCAAAGTGGGACATTATTTCCCAAATTTCCCAGCTTTCTACCCTTGGTGTAATGAAAAGTTCACACATAAGGACTTTTAAAATCTGTTTTGAAAGTCATCTTTAAAAGTATGTTTACATAATAAGTTAAATATGTTTTTTTAATTTCTTGTTTTAGATGTTTCTCTACTTTTTAATATAAAAATTCCCTTCAAGCTTTCAGTTATTTGAATTGCATCTCATGATTAGTGTTTTAGATTTATTTAGATTGTCGCAAATGTACAGAAAATGTAACAGGTAAAAACTTAGACAATTGTTTTGAGACATTGTTTCTAAGACTTCAATTAATGAACAACAACAAAAGAAATTCAGTTATAAACATTGGTTTACACTGATTTTAATTAACTTATTTTGTACTGCTTTTTACTTCTCTAATATATTTTCTCTTTCTTTGTCTATAATTTCTGGTTTCTTCTACCCTGGGTTATCAATTCATTCTGCCATTTTATTTTTCTCTAGCTTTAAAAAGTCTCCCCAAATACTTTCATGGAACAATTATACAAAAAAGGTACTTTTTTACTGTAATTCATTAGAAAAAAGCTATTTAGTTACTTTTAAAAAGGATATATTCTTACAACCTGTATTGAGAAGCATGCTATAAACTGTTTAAGGATTTATCAGCATGATTTTTTTCTTTTTAGTATTGTGATTCCCTTACCCCCTTATTTCACAAGTCTTTTATATCAAGATTTCATAGCATCATATTTGAGAAAACTTAGTGAGAAATATGTAATAGAATATTCTTACCAGTATATAAGTATCAGAGGAAAGTAGAAATGCAAACATCCCATAAACGGCAGCAAACCTGATTATGAGACGATTGGTAGAGTAAAAAACCAGAACGAAACAGTAAACCGCTAAGCACATTTATGCTAAATAAATATTCACCTGAGATGTAGAATAGCTGATATACCTTTAGTCCTTGGTTTCAGCATAACATACAAATGATACCTTCCACATTTTAGGTGAATGAATATTGACTGTCAACTGGGATAAGAGACAATATTTCACCCTGAGGATTTTGCAATCTAGAGGGAGAATGACAGGTACAAATGTAACTAATAGTTTGCATTGTTTTAATGTAAGGCTTACTATGATCACTATCATAACATAAATATAGAAGGTGTGAGGAATTCAAAAGGAGATGGATTGTCTCTGAGTTAGTAACCAGGTAAAGTTTTAAGAATGGTGGAGCACTTGGGATGGAGTAGGACTGACAAGAATTTAGCCAGAGAGAACAGAATGAGGAAAGCGAGAGGTAGAAAAGGAGTGAGTATTTAATAAACCGGAAGTAATCCCTCAGCGGTTTGGGGTAAGTCAGGAGTAGACAGCAAGTTGAAAATGTAGCTGGGTTTACATTTTTGGAAATCCCTGAAAATCAGACAAACATTATACTTAGTTCACTAGACAATATATAGCCATTTATTTTTTGAGAAGATTATTTTAGCAAAGATATTTAAGACAAATTACACAAAATATTAAAAACACAACTGAGAATTAAGAGGTTGTTGCAGTTATCTCTCTATTGCTGGGTTTCAGACTTTTGTGTGCATGAGACTAGTCTGTGTTACCACCTAAAAAGTCAGTGACTAGGTTCAACCCCTGAAATTATGATTCAGTTTATAAGTGATGGGGATCAGGGATCTTCATTTCTAACAAGTCCCCCAGTGCTTCTATGCATATTAAAGTCTGAATGTCTAACTGACAGGTGAGAGCCTGACCTTGAATATGGCAGAATAAATGGCTAACAGGGTATGAATGCGACAAATGTGGTACCCTGCTGCAAAACCTGAATTTTTATAGATGACTCAGTTTCAGTTCTGAGGCTCACTTAACAGAAACATCAAAAACAATGTTTCTTAAGCTCCTATAGTATTAATTATCAGAATTACTTCCTGAAGGTGACTGTAAAACTGAGTGCTGCCTTAACATACATGGTTTGTGGTTGGCTCTAACAAATTGGGACTAGACTGAGAAGCTTAGAATGTCATCACAACTTGTTATTCTCCTAATTTCTTAAAAGCATTGTGGGGCTGCTCAGAGAGAGTATGGATAAAGGGGACATGAGATTGAGTTTGTCCAGATCAGAGATATTAACTCAATCATCTTTCCTAGCAGGGTCAATGTTTGTAGAATGCATGAACGAGTGAATGAATAAAGAGGAGAAACATGGTTGACTTTAAATGGAGGTTTATAGGACAGTAGCTCAAATACCACTGGGAAAGATAATACCAACAATGTGCTAATAACAAAGATTTTTAAAGGTTAAAAATATTGTTTCAGGAAGTCCCTATAACTTTCTATCACAACTGAGAAGTGAGGTAAACCAAAACCAAAAACCTCTTAGTCTTGTGGGGCCTTTACTTTCTATTCCCAGAAACATTTCCATTAGAATTTTCTACGCAGTAACGGTCAACAACAGAGAAGGTATTTCAGATGACGTTCCTGATGGGAGATCTATTTGAGTGTCTGTTTGGTACAACACATTTCTGGTACCAGATTCTCTTCCTCATCTTGGAAAATTCAACAAACGATAACAAAACTCAGAAGAGATCCTCAAAGCAAAGACTGGTGCTGCTGGGGAGGCTGGGATGACTCAGCGGGTTAAGTGCTCACTTTGCAGCCCCGGAGACCGGGGATCAAATCCCGGCTCTGGCCTATGCGGACCCACATGCTGAACTGGGGTGTGCCCCCAGTTCAGTTCTTGCCGGGGCCTATGTGGGAGCCCCGGCCCAGTTCCTGCCCTGCACAGCTCCACGCCCGCCTGTGGAGTGAAACTATGTGGAAAACTAATGCTGTCAACTATGGAGACTGCTCTGGGCCCTCCCCCTTCTCTCTGTCTCTGTCCATCTCTCTGTCTGTCAAAAACCAATAAAAATAAATCTTAAAAAAAAAAAAAAAAGACTGGTGCTGCAAAGCACTTTATTTGCTAAGAAATAAATGCACTTGTACATAAACTTTGCACGCACAGTGTTTATAAATACTCCTCTACTTAATAGAAAGAAAGACATAATTACCGGTATTGATAAGGATATGTCAGTTTGAACATTGTGTTAAATTCTGGAAAACAACTATTTTCTAGGCCATCTACTAAAGCATAATTATGCAAAAATATTTCCTACTGAGCTCTTTTTTCTTACAGATGTCACAATATTGATATTCCATTCTTTGACTCTTGCAAATTATAAAGAGATAGTCTATACAGAAAATAACTATCACTGAATTTTTAGCGCAATAACCACATTCACCTTATGTTTATCATCCAAGCATACATTAAATCATGGTATGTATGCAACAAATATTTAACAATAAGAATAGAATATAAATATTGTTGTTTATTGGATTTGTTTAGAAACATACTCAGTATTCACTGAAATTTTGGAAGACAAGAGAATGAATACAAGCACTAAATTGAATAAATGCAGCAGCTAATCCCAAGCGCCAGTCTTGTAAGTAAAACCAAGAAGACTCTATTCTCTAATGTCCCACCTACTAGAAAAATGCCTGTGGGAGTAGCAGGGACAGGGTAACATTTAAATAAGAATTTTAAAACCCTCTTGAAACATCAAAATTCTATTGAGTAGCAACTTATATTTGACATTAAATGTTTGACTTTCCAGGAATTTTCTAAGTTCAATTGAGTTGTCTATTTTCCTTTTGTCACTTATTGATTTGGAAACATTTTGGCCTTCATATTTAGCCAACACTTCAAGTAAATTCCTTGAAAGACTGTGAGGAAGGTTAAATTTAGGGCATCTCCTGCATAAAACAAGATAAATTGGAAATTTCAAGATGCTACTTTAAACTATTTCTGCTTAATGGAACTTGCATATTAATTTTATGGGGATGTACTTAAGCATCGTGTATGGGCTTAATCAAAATAGTAGTGGTTTAAGAGGAAAGTCAATAGTTTAAAACACAGGTAGAGATTTTTAGCTTATATTGATATGTGCTTGTTAATGACATATCAAAATAATGATAAATTTTATGGGAAGAAAATATTTTTTAAAAGCTACTAGGATTTGAGGACACATTTATATCAGATTTTATGAGTAAATTTTCTGGAATTTACTCATTTATTTCATCATTCATCTTTTATTTCTATACTTATTAAATGCTTAATATGCACTGAACTTAGGATATTCTAACAGAATATTCACTGTTATGATTAATGGAAATCAATACAGAGCATCCTTGTGCCTTAATACCTTGCAGAGTTATTTGTGGACATAGTTATTTTCATTTTTACTTTCAGGCTCATCTCTCTTAATATTCAGAAGTGAATCCAGGCTGTGAACAAGGCTAACGGATACTGGGATCATTCACCATTGAGATGCAGTTAGTGGCCCGTTTTCTCTGTCTGATACACCCTTCCCTTGGAAGCAAATCTCTCTGGAGCATCGAGATGAAACAAGTAAGTTTTACTAGGGTAGCTGACATGCACAATCAGCACTGGGACAGCTTAGGTTCCAATGGAGCCTTTTAAGGTTAAATAGGGTTCAGGTTGAGAATGGCTTGGATTTTCTCTTGTAGGGCATGAGAAAATGTTCTTTATAAAGACGAATAAAGGGCTTGAACGAGTGCTTGGGTAAATGAACTGATAGACAGAAAATTTATTATAGAAATGTAGCTTCATTTTTTAAAAATATTTATTTTATTGTTTGAGAGAGAGAGAGAGAGAGAGAGAGAGAGAGAGAGAGAGAGAGAGAGAGAGAGAGAGAGAGAGAGAGAGAGAGAGAGAGAGAGAAGGGCGAGGTCCCAGAGCAGTCTCCATAGTTTTGGACATGGTTTTGTTCCACACAGGTGGGTGGGAGCTGCACAGGGCCGGAATGGGATGGGGGCCTCCAGCATGAGAGGCACGACCCCTTGAACCAGGGGCTGAACCCGGGGCAAGAACTGAACTGGGGACCTCCTGCATGGGAAGCACACCACAGTTCAGCATATGGGTCCTCATGGGCAGGGACCGGGATTCAATCCTCGGTCCCCAGGGCTGCAAAGTGAGCACTTAACCCGCTGAGCCATCCCGGCTTCCCCAGAAATGTAGCTTTCAACCTCTGCATTTCCTGGAAAACTTAAAATTGGTTTAAGCATTGGTTGAGCATTGACCTTGCAATCATGGAGCTTAGTTCAAAGCTACAGTTCACAATTGCTATATTATTTACCTTTTGTGAAAGAGTGAATGTTGTTTGGATGTATGGCATTCTTGTGTAAGAGTTCCAAAGGAGTCACATACCAGAGGTGCAGCTGATAGGTAAGAGGGGAAAACCTTCCTCTTTGTTATCATGGACTTCTTCTAACTTCCTTATGTCCCATAAGCATGTTTTATTTTGCAATCTCTCTGCTCCTGACAAAGACAGATGTGCAGCTTTATCTTCATACATTGACTTTCTGGGGAAAATTCTTTGGGTGTTCAAGGAGTTATTGGAATGAAGGACTGAAGCCCAAGCACATTTATTTTATTTTATTTTCATTAAAATAAACTTTTTCGGGGAAAGCCGGGACGGCTCAGCGGGTTGAGCGCTCGCTTTGAGGCCATGAGGACCGAGGATCGAATCCCGGCTCCGGCCCAGGCAGGACCCACGTGCTGAACTGGGGAGTTCCCACAGTTCGGTTCTCTAACTGTCTCTGTCTCTGTCTCTCTCTCTATCTGTCAAAAAGTAAAATA
>PVKE010051038.1:0-10765 GCA_004027555.1 Craseonycteris thonglongyai
TGCCCTCTCCCACCTTCCCTCCCTCTCTCCCTCCCCCCTCCTCCCCCTCCCTCCGGCAATCACCAAGCTATTGAGTATGTCCATAGGTCTCTGTGTCTTTGAGTAACTTTAATTTTTACAACAACTCTACGAGTCAAGATTTATTTTCCACATTTGATAGATGTGTACAGCTTAAGTACACCCTTTGCCTCAGGGAGGTGTACAGCTCTAGAAAACGGCAGGGTCAGCATACTGGGCTTGAGGAGGGGTTTTTTATTCTGAGGGGATGGTTTTTTTTGTTTGGTTTTTTGAACATGTAATTAGTTCATCAGGGGCCTCCTGAACTTGAGATTGAAAGTAAAAGGGGGGAAGCCAGGATGGCTCAGCGGGTTAAGCACTCTCTTTGCAGCCTTGGGGACTGAGGATCAAATCCTGGCCCTGGCCTGTGCGGACCCATACGCTGAATCCATGGGGTGTGCTTCCCGTGTGGGAGGCCCCCAGCCCAGCTCCTGCCCTTTGAGGCCGCTGCCCACCTGTGTGAAACGAAACCATGTTGAAAACTGATGATGTACAACTACAGAAACTGCTGTGGGTCCTCCCCCTTCTCTCTATCTCTGCTCTGTCTCTGTCTCTGTCAAAAACAATAAAATAAATCTTAAAAAAAAGAAAGCAAAAGGAATCTGCTCCAAAGTATGGGATGAATATATTGGTTTCTCATGTAATAATTTAACCATATTGTAATGTTCTCTCATGTGGTATATTCATTAAGATGTTTATTTAGCAAAGGAATATTTCCAAAGTTAGGATAAGTGGTAATTACTTTTAGCTCATTAGTGATTTATTAAAAATAAAAGATTAAAAAGAGAAAAAATGGTTCAAGAAAACATCAAACTTTAAATGAACCCATGTTCTAGATTATTTTAATAGCAACTTTACTCAGTTCCCTGCATTCAGTTAGGGGTTGACCCTGATGACTTAAAATTTAATAGTATTATGATGAAGCCTGTACATTTAATGATTTTTTTGGCCATGGGTCTACAGGACCACTCTTTTTAATTTAGCACTTAATGTATTTTAAAAAAGGGAACTCTCCATTTGTTTTTCCTGATAAGCAAGTTGAAATTTACAGTCTTACAGCCTTGCTCTAAAGATTCAGTTCTAGTACCAGCTCCTAGTGGCTCAGTTCTTAAGAACGTTTCCCAAGTCTTGGGTTGAATCATCGAATACACCAAATTTGCCTGCTTTCTGATCTCTTTACTGCCTCTTGTGCCCACATACCACTTACCTTCTTGCTCTCAGGTATGTTATGGGAACACTGGCTAATTTGAGTGGACCAGTGTTATGTAAATAGAAACGTTACAGTGTCTCATGGGGAGATTGTAGGCAAATGCTTATTTGTCATACATTGATCATTTAACAGTTTTTAAATTTTTGTTTTGTTTTCCTACATTGATCTTTGTAAGTAACCAATGCCTGCAGGTAGTAATCATTTTTTATTTTATTATATTTAAAAGTCCTAGAAAACAAATTCTGTCATATTTCAGAAGTTGAGGTTCCCATTAGCAATCTGTTAAAAAGTTTAGCTGACAACTTACTGACTAATGGAATCTGGCACCCATCCCAGGTAAGCAAAAGCTTCTAGCCAGTCTGTCCTTGGAATGTCTGTCCTTTATTTCAGTCTCCTTCGTTGTCCTGCATCCCAGCTCTTTGATGACTTCAGCAAAGCTTCTGGGTTTGCTGAGTATCTTGCTTTTGTTGTTGTAGGTGTGGCCTTTTTAAATATATAGATTCCTTGTCCAACTCTTTCTTATTTTTTCTTTTTTTATAATTTATTTGTTGAACAAGTTGAGTGGGAGGACTGTTCTGGATTTTGCTAATTTTATCTTTTTTATCTTCTGAATTTTCTGTAAATTGGCACTTGAATCCAGTAAATTGGCATTTAGATTATTCATGCATTCTTTTTTCTTTTCAGTTTTTATTTTGAAATAATTTTTGACTTCTAGAAAATTTGCGAAAATAGGACAGAGTTTCTATATACACTTTATTCAGATTCTGAGTATTTAAGTAAACCATAGAATAATTTTTAAAACCAAGAAAATGACACAACTGAAACAAAAAATATTGACATTATTAACTTACAGACCTTATTTAAATTTTTATCAGTTTTCCCACTAATCTTTTTTTTCTGACCCAGGGTCTGACATTTAGTTGTCATGTTTCCTTGGTCTACTTCAATCTGTGACAGTTTATTTTTTTCTTTTCTTTTAGAGCTTTTACAGGTTTGAAGAGTACTGGGTAGTTATTTTGTAGTGTCCCTTAGTTTGGGTTTGTTTGATGTTTTGTCATGATTAGATCAAGGTTACATAATTTCGACAAGAATATCAGAGAAGTGAAATAGAACCCTTATCCATTTAAATAATTTTCTCTGCTTTTGGTTTTTTGGATTGTTTTATTGCTGTTAAACCTAAATTGTGCTTTCAGTGGACATTTCTTTCATGTGTTTTTTTAGAGTCCAAAATGAACCTGAATGATTTTATCAGTATGGACCCTGAGGTAGGGTGGGGAGCTGTCTACTCGCTGTCTGAATTTGTGCATCGGTTTGGCAGTCAGAACTGACCTTGGCATCTGGATGTAGATCCGTGGAAAAATTCTAGGACGTGAACAATGGGACAGTAAACGTTATGGTACATTTGGCTTGGAATTATGTTTTCCTCTTTTAATTCAATTCAGTTGAAACATGAGTGAACAAAAATAACAAAACGTTGTTGTTTGGTTGGTTTTGTTTTTGTTTTTTTTGATATATCAGGTTGAAACTTGATGTAATGTATATTTGCTAAGATAACCCCATAGCTCATTTGTGAAAACATGTGGTGACTTACACCAGTAATTGCTTCGTTGTAATAGATGTGTGGACTTTGTTTCTGTTCTGGATGTTTATTTCTCTCCAGCTACACTGTAAGCCCCTGGAGGGCAGGGCTGGGGCTCTTTGCACGGTGAATCACTAATACCCATGCAAGGTGCCCATAAGATGTTTACTGTGATTGTGTTGCTGCCTGAAGCGGGCTGATACTGTGAGCTGAATCAGCAGTAAGTGTTAGTCTTTTTGGACTATGTTGTTATAAAAAGATTGCAGCCCTCCCAGGCTTGAGTGTTATTTGGACTATTTATATTTGTTTTTTAAAATAAAATTGATGTAAAATTAATCTTGTTTTAAAGATTTTGCTTCACTCTTGATGACCTGAGAAACTGAAGTACGTCTCAGTTGTAGGTGGGAACCTTTGCTTTAAAATACATTTATCAATCTTCCTTCCTGAACATGTTTTGGAAATTTGGCTTTTATCATATAATTCCAAGTAAAAAAATATTTGGCATTAAACCGGCATATATCACTAGCTCTCATTCATACCTTCATGATTCTGCTGTAAAAATGAGTAATTTCTTATAGAAAGGATGTCCAAGCTTTTGATCTTAGATGAGTTTTATGCTTGTTAAGAAATTTTCTTTTAATATAAATCTCCTATCTTATACTTTGGCAGTACTGAAATCATTTATTCAAGAGTCAGGCAGTCTAAGGAAATATCACATAAATCCATTTGATTTAGCTAGCCAGGAAGATTCTAGGAGAAAGTGAATGAACTTTTGGTAAGAGGAATACAAATACAACTTCTTAAGTTATTTTTTAATTTAGAGTTAAATGTAGACCTCATACTTAGGTATCTTCATTGAATCTTAGATGGGGATTTAAAAAGTAGATGGCTAAAATGAAGAAGATACATTTAGGTAGGCTGTAGCACCTGAAATACTTTGTCTTGAGCAAAATGTTTCAGGGGGAACAAAGGATTGTAATCTGAGTGCATTTTTGGAGGTTTTGTTTGGCTAATTTATTAGGAGGTTTCTAATCTGGTATTCACAATTATGTTTAGTGCAGACAGATCAGACAATGTGTGTATTTAAATTTGAGCTCCCTAGCCACCTTGCCTTGAAATGGAAACCTTCCTACTTCTAATCAGGATAGGGAGCAAGGTTTATCATGTTAAGCCTGTTAAAATATCCAGCGGCTATAGTCTTGACTTGTTAGAAGCAGTAGAGGGCATTTGTTGTTTTCCTACCTAGCGCTCTCCCACATGCCTTTTGGGAAACCCTCTACCTTCGCACATTTCAGACAGTCTTGGTGGCCCAAAGGTGAAGTAATATGAGGGTAGCCTAAGCTGGGCCAGCCTTGGACCCCACCCATGGACAAGGCTAAGAATGATCTGTCACAGTGTTCTCTGGCTTCACTGTACAGAGTTCAGAGAGAAATTTTCTATCACAATTGCTGAGCAAGGGGCCCAGGAGTTTGGGGCTGCTGGCAGGGCATCTTGTTGCCCCAGGAGAATGAATGGCTGGTGACAGCCCCCAGGACACTTCCAAGCGTCCAGATCTATTTCACATCAGCCCCAACTTTGGAACTTTTCAGTTACATAAACCAGTAGATTCCCTTTTCTCTTCAGCTTGTCTGAATTTTAACTGAAAGGTGAATTCCCTTATAAGATTTTTCTTTGAACTTGTTTATTTTATCAGGCTTGAAAACTGTTACTTTTCTCTTTCCGTGCTTAATTTTTCCTCTGAGGTCAGATTCACTTCTCTTTATACTCAGCATGTGTGAGACAACTGGATAAATACTGGCAAATGCTGTCTCTTTGGAAAGAGGAACTTTCAAGAAAAGCAGGGGACTAAAAGGAACTAGTAAGTTGACTATGAAAATAAGAGGAAAAAAATGCATCTGACAGTCTGACTGACAGTGGAACAGGGAAGCAGATGCAATAATGTGAAGTGGTTCCCAGACCAGAGGACTATTCCTGATTGAATATATTACCATGGCTTTTAAGAAAGATTGTGTCTTGGGGGAAGCTGGGATGGCTCAGTGGGTTAAGTGCTTGCTTTGCAGCCCTGGGGACCAAGGATCGAATCCCGACCCCGGCCCGTGTGGACCCATATGCTGAACTGGGGAGTACCCCCAGCTTGGTTCTCAACGGGGTGAGACCCCGGCCCAGTTCCTGCCCTGTGCAGCCCCGCACCCACCTGTGGAATGAAACTATGTGGAAGAGCAATGATGTGCAACTATGGAGACTGTTCTGGGCGCTCCCCCTTCTCTCTGTCTCTGTCAAAAACAATAAAAATAAATCTTAAAAAAGAAAAGAAAGATTGTCTTTCAGAAAAGGGGTTTGTTATCGGTGGAAGTAAAGACAAACTTTTGTGTCTGTGGCTTTTTTTGTTTGTTTGTTTAATTTTAATTAATTATTTAAAGAGTAGATGGTACATGCAATTGTACAAATTTAAAATATGTGAAAGGGTATATGGTGAAAAGTCAACTTCCCTCCACTCTGTCCTTCAATTTTCTAACTTTCCTACTGAGAAACAACTGCTGATTTCAGTTTCCTTTATGTCCTTCTAGGAGTTTTTTATGCCCATGTAAGCATATAGGTATTATGGATTAAATTCAGTTTTCTTTTTCTGCCCACAAGGGTAACATTCCAAACATACTGTTCTGTATTTTCCTTTTTAAAGCTAATATATTTGGATATTTTCTAAATCAGCATATTTTGAACTTCCTCATTCGTAAAGGTTACATGTGTGTGTTCTGTGTTGTATGCATGGTTCAAAATTTAATAGTCCTTTATAAGTTGTTTTTAGTCTTTTGGTATGACAGAAAATGCTTCCAGGGATAGTTTTGTTCTTGTATCCTTTTAACAGTTACCCACATAAATTTTGAAAGTATAGGATGGTAGTGGTTCCACTGAATCCCTTCTCCCATTTTTTTTTCTCCCTACAGAAGGGGACAGCAAATATTTTCTATAAAGGGCTGAATAATAAATATTTTGGGCATTGCAGGCCACAAATCTGTCATAACTATTCCACTCCGCCTCTGTAGCAGGTAAGGTAGCCACAGACAAGGTGTAAATGAATGGCTGTGGCTGTGCTTCAGTAGAACTTTGTTCACAAAACCCAGGGGCTCAGGGACCTGACCCTCGAGCTATAACTTGTTCTTCCTCACTCTAGAGCAGGGGTCTCCAAACTGCGGCCCGCGAGGCCCTCTCATCCGGCCCGTGGAGACCTTTTTATCTGAATAAAATAATATTAAATAAATAATTTAAAACAACATCTATGTTTGGATTCTTTTTTATTTGGACTTTGAGTGTATAGTCGGCCCCCAAACTGCTGTTTGATAGTTAATGCGGCCCGCGGGCTGAAAAGTTTGGAGACCCCTGCTCTAGAGTAATACTGTTATACCTGGTTTGCAGCTGCGATGCCAGGGACCACATTCCCAGGCTCCTTTGCAGTTAGGTGGGGCCACATGGCCAGGTTTTTACCATTGGCTTGTAAGGGGAAAGCTGTGGCTACTTGCAGGACTGACTTGTGAAGCATTGCCTGCGTTCTCCTACACACCTTTCCCTGCTTTCTTGCTGGGTGGAATGGTGATGACTAGAAGGACTTCGGAAGCTGTCTGCTGAAGATAGGAGAGCCGCCACCGGCCTGGATTCCTGAATGACCTTGTGGAGCCAAGTTGCGTGCCTGCCTGGAAAGTATGGTGTGGAACTGTTTTTTTAAGCCACAGAATTATTGATGAGTCTTGATTCAGCAGTTTAGCCCTCTCTAAATACTATAGTTCTTGTTCAACTGCTCAAACAGGGTATTTGGATTGGGTCAGGCTTAAGACAGTGATGTACCATGTTAGATCCTCTAGTGCTCACATATGCTGTCCCCTAAGTGTCCCAGAATGTTTGTGGAATTGCTCTCCTTCACAGAATGTTCAGAACACTGAAGAGAGTTATCCATCTTGTTTTGCATAAGGTCTAAGAGGCTTGTGGGGAAGAATCCAAATGAATCTTGTCCTCATGTAGGGTTCCGATATGTCAAGGCCTACCTAATGGACCAGGGGTCCTCAAAGCAGCCTTTGCTAGATGTGAGAAAAGCAGGTTCCTGAGAGACTGACATCCGAGTGAAGGAGACATCTGGCTGAGTGTATGCGATGGGACGAGGCCTGGAGGTTAGAGGGCTCACTGGTGAGAGGTTCAGTATGAGGTGGGCCTCCTCATTGCTCCCCCTTCACCCAATGCACCCTTGACCTCACACCCTCACCTGTGAATGAAAAGAAAGAACCGTGTTACTAGGGTTACAACATGGTTCTTAAGGGAACCTTGGAAGTATCTTGGGCATTAGAAGAACAGTGGAGATCAGTGGTCTGACAGAGGTTGAAATTCTGATATGTGAGCTCAGAGCTGTGGAGCAGATGATTAAGTCTGTGGGCTGTAGCTCTGATTCTCTGTGAATCCCTATTCCATGAGGACTATGACACAGAAAATGACCTTGAGTAGGATTCACAAGCTAGTGGGGGTTGAGTACACTTGATAATTTGTGGAAATTCTTGGTGGAGAATGCATATTGACTAAACTGGACATAGTGTTGGTGAACGTGTGCTTTAATCATCACAATTTGGTATTACTCTAAATGTGACAAGTTTGTACCCAATTCTGGTTGGAAGCCTGGGACATACCAGGTACATACTGTTCAGGGAAGAGAAAGTCTTGGTCATTTGCCTTGAATAAATTTTGGAAAACACAGAAGTTACAAGGAGAAAGGTTTCATCCTTCCACCTCCTTCCATCCATCCATCCATCCATTCGTCCATCCGTCCATCCATCCACCCACCCACCCAACCACCTACCCAATGTCTATTGCTTGCCATTCATTTGCAAAGTCAGGCCCTGATGAATAAGACAGATTCAGAGTGCTCAGTTTCAAGGGACAGAGAGTAGCCATATCTCCTTTTAGACATCTGCCTTCTCAAATTTATCACAGCTTAGCACTGGAGAGTGAACTGTCTCTTCCACCCTCTCAGTCTGAAGAGAATATGGCTTTGGCCATGAGCTACAGCCAGGCTTTTAATAATATCCATTTGTTGTCAAGGGAGCAGTTATAGCAGAATTTCACTTAGAGTCAATAGGTAATCTTTCCTGAGGTTTCCATGGGAACCTGGAGTTTTAGAGCAATTTCTGGGAAGAACATTGGAAAGAAATTGAGTGGCCAAGTGTTAATATAGTCATACAGTGTTCTAGCACACACTACTGCTAAAGCCATGAGTGATAGATGAGTCACTTCCCCCTCAAAGGCACACAGGGTGCTGAGCTGTGTGTCACCTCCTTGGGGCCAGGTGTCACCTAATCCCCACACTCAGAATACAGTAAGAAAACAGGTTCAAGTCCTTAGTCCTCATTACAGACATACTTTTGTTAGTCACTAGCTGTGTAACTTTGTGAAACTTAGTTAACCTCTCTGGGCCCTGGTTGCCTTAAGAAAGAGTTATTTTGAAAGCTCAAGAGAGAGACACACACAGAGAGAGAGAGAGAGAGAGAGAGAGAAAGAGAGAGAGAAAGAATGTTTCATACTAGGAACTGTAAAGTGTTTTAAATAGCTAACACTTACTGTGTGCCTAATATGTGACAGATAGCCCTTCTAAGCCCTGTATTTGTATTACCGGTAACCTATTTAGTCCTCAAAACAATATAAGGTAGATACTATTATTCTCCCCATATTACAGATGGGAAAACCAAGGCACAGTGAATTAAAGTAACTTACTTAAGGTCACATAGCTAGTGAGGCAAGATTTGAATCCAGGTAATCCCACTCTAGGGCCAGCTGCCATCATTCATTGTGCCCAGTTCCCAGTGACCCCCATCCCGGTATTCTGGAATCAAATTCTGGTCACTAGAGAGGTGTTCTCGACTGTGGAGCAGGAGTGGGGCATCCAGCTTCCCCATAGCCTGGGCGAAGTGTCCTTGAAAGCTGTTCACTCAAAGAAACCTACCTTGTAGTCACTGCAAAGAACGTTTATCCGTGAGTTTCAAACTTTGTGAGCTTTGAGAGATGCTGATTCAGTAAGCACACCAGTCCGGCTTCAGTTGCAGATGATAACAGAAGTCCCTCTCGCTCCTTGGAGACAAAAGGGATTTGATTCAAATTCACAGAGAAGGGAAGCAAACGTTTGCAGACGGGGTCGTTGGGTATAGCAGTCAGAGGTGCCTCACTTCTATCTACCCCTTGGTGCCTGGACCCATGATCCAGCAGCCCTGTCACTGGCTCACAGCATACACAGCATCCAAAGTCACCAGGTACTGTCTGCAAGCAGGTGCTGTGCCTCAGCCTTCAAGGGGCCATTCATCCAGAAGATGAGCTCCTTCTGGGTGATGGGAACACAGGAAGACCAGAGACTCCTGGGGGCACTGCACGTGAACTCACTTCTTTGTCTGTCAATGGATTCGTTATCAGGAGCAATGTTGACGATGGGTAAGTTTCTTCAACTCACTGTATTTAGTACGTGCGGCTCCAATGCCAAATTCCAGAGGACGTGACGTTCCATTTCAAAGTTTCCTATAATCTGACAGAGGTTACATTTCTGGGTAAACACTTCAGTTCATAATCATCCTGCTTGTTCCTGATGCTTTTAAATGTTGAGTGAATTTATCCGAGGGCTGTCCAGAAAGTATTCAGCCATGTAATTAGAAAAATAGAGGCATTTATGGCTGGATTTTTTCCAGACAGCTCTTGTATACATATGTCTGGGATTTTTTATTTCAAAACTTGAAACCCAAGATGCACATCTTAAATACCTAGGGCATTAGGCATTTTAAAGTAAATGAAGTTACCGAAAAGTATTACGGAACTTGATTCAATAATTACCTCACTACAGGAAATAATTATTTTGGTCAATACCAAGCAGTGTTAATCCTTATAAGAATTAAACCAGAATAGAAGTATGTATTTGGATTCTTTACCAAGCAGTGAATGAGAAGCCAAGAATTATTTTATATGATTATCTCAAATTAAAAAAAAAAGAAAAAAGATAATGCTTATTTTTTAAATGTCATTTTAAAGAGATTCCTTTTGCTTTCCCATCCTCTTAGCTCTGTCAATTAAATGTACCTCTAGGACAGGGATTCCCAACCCCGTGCCCGCGGGCGCCATGGTGCCCACGGCCCGATTTGTGTGCGTCCGCCACTATTTGACTGCATCAGAAGTATTTCATAAACACTAAGTAAAACTATAATTTATTTCTATACATTTGTTAGAATTTTAAAATACGGTTTGAGTATCTACACAGGTTTATTATATTCGTTGGTATGTTTGCGATATCGTATGTATAAGTTTGTCCCTAGCTTTCGCCTGTGTCCATGTCGCGTCTTGTGTAGCCGCTGCGCTCTTTAAACTCTCCTCCCCCCACCGGGAGACGCCAAGTTGCCGTTTGGATTGCAGTTGCTGGACTGATCGGGTCGTGACGGTTAGCTAGGATCACAGTGGTTTGATAGATTCGATTATAAATGAACTAAAAGCGAGGTAGGTCATCTATTATTACGGTGGCAATTTGATATGATATTGTAGTTCTATAACTATTTTTATTTTTATTTTTTTAGTTCTAAAATGAGTGGACCAAATAAGAGAAAACGGACCTATAATTTTAACACAGACTGGGAGGAATCATATTGTTTCATTAATTTAAAAGGTAAATGCGTTTGCCTGTTGTGTGGCAGTAGTATTGCAGTGCCGAAAAAATATAATGTTGAACGTCACTTTCAGACAAGTCATACCACTTTTGATACGAATTATCCACTTAAATCTGAAGTAAGAAAGAAAAAAATAAATCAACTAAAATTAAGTTTAACTACTCAACAGACTGTTTTCACTAGACATGTGGAAAAATCTAAAAAGGCAACCATTGCTTCTTTCAAAATTTCTCACATGCTCGCAAAGAA
>PVKE010051039.1:0-10759 GCA_004027555.1 Craseonycteris thonglongyai
TAACCCACTGAGCCATCCCGGCTTCCCCTGCTGTTTGTTAATGGCACAAATTATCTTGTGCTGACAGTAAATTTTGGTTGACAGTCACATACTTTTGATACCAAAGGAAAACAAATGGTTTATTTAATAAATCCAATTAATGTTTGTTAAATAAAATGTTATAAATGTGGAGTCTATGGTGTTAAAGAATAAAAAGTGTCCCTAGAGGTGAAATTGTTTGACAAGTGTTTTAATGAGAGAAAATGCTTTGAACATCTGATTTTTTTTTTTTAAACAGAAATAGGGAAGCATTGAGTAAATCATGAAAGAACCAAAGTGAATGGTTGTTAACCAGTCCTCTAGAAGTGCCAGTGGGGAAAAATATGCACTTATCTTAAAATGTGTGTATGTATGAACCTAAGTAATTGTGGGTCTTATTGAACTTACTATTTATCCTCTGTTTCTTTAAATAGTATGTTTTTATATAGTATCTTGGAACATTATGAAAATAAAAATCTTTAAATGTTTATAGATTGGTAGCTGTCATCTGAAATCCTGTTTTTATGATCTTCTGTTAGCGCAGAGTTGCTTACCCAAAAATGTTTATTAAGCTCCCATTCTCACCATAAATTTCTTATACATGTATATTGAATGAAAAGATTTCATTAAGCTTAGATATATCTAAACTCTGTATTGAATGGAACTCTTCTCATTGAGAGTATGTTTTTCTTCAAAATGTTTACATTCCTGTTACTAACACTTTTTTTCTTTAGGTTCCAGATTTTCCTGAAGAACCTCCTGAAACAGCTGAAGATGTAAGCTAATTTCTTTTTCTTTGAAAATTAAATATATTTTCTATTTCCTTTAACATCAAGTA
Source organism: Craseonycteris thonglongyai (assembly GCA_004027555.1). NCBI lineage: Eukaryota > Metazoa > Chordata > Mammalia > Chiroptera > Craseonycteridae > Craseonycteris > Craseonycteris thonglongyai. Next base: position 857 of record PVKE010051039.1, read on the forward strand.
TGTCTTATCTAAATTTGGGTTTAGAAAGTAAAGATAGCATAAGTGTTCCTGTGATTGCACTGTACTGGGTCTTGTTTTGAATATGGTGTAATATCAAACTCCTCAGCTCGAGTCCTGTTTCAGAAGACTGCTCTCTGCTGAGTATTCTTTTTTAGAGCTTAGAGCCTTTCTAACGCATGAGGATACGCAGGCTTTTCCAAAACTTCAAGTCGGCAGATGATTTACTTTCTAAAATAGAATCAACATAGCAGATAACTTCCAATTGGAGTTTTCCTCTTAAAAAAGAGAAACTGAAGAATGCAGCTACTGTACATTGTAGATGTTTGAATTAAAGGATAGTTTGCTGTTTGGGGGGCAGAGTTGGACTGAACCCTTACTCTGCATTGAGTTGCTGTCTGCCCAACTGCTTTGTCATAATCTCTGCTGCCTTCCCTGTGTTGTCCAGCTCAGTTTCAGACACGTCTCCAGTCTTTGTAGCAGGCATGTCCAACCTGCGACCCAGGACGGCTTTGAATGGAGGACCAACACAAATTCTTAAAACATTATGAGATTTTTTGTGACTTACTTTCTCTCTCTCTCTCTCTTTTAACTCATCAGCTATCGTTATTGTTCGTATATTTTATGTGTAGCCCTAAACAATTCTTCCAGTGTGGCCCAGGGAAGTCTAAAGGTTGGACACCCCTGTCAAGCAATGGGCTTTAATTTTATCAGATCATTAAAATCTGAAGAAAACCTCACTGTATAAGTTAAATTTCATTCTTTCTAAAAATAAGCAAAATTGGCTTTTAGTTTGTGATTCAATTATTTTGTGATTTCTTTTTTTTTTTTGTAAAATTTTTCTTTAGTAACCGTAATAATGGCTCAACATTTCAGTGATTTTGGGTGGGAGTCTTACCTACTTGAATGGGAAAGATTGGCTTTCCTGGAGGGGGTAGGTGCTGCTTTAAAATCACCATTTCTATATATTATTCACTCCAGGACAGTTAGAAGGTTAACTATAAAAAAGGGTTTCCTGACAGATAAATAATGAACATCAGAATAAATAAATTCATCATCTTTTTCAGGCTGTCCTTTAACATACTTTCAGTTTGCGTGCTTTTTTATTTCATATTTCATATTTTCACCTTTATAAGAGGATTTTTTATTGTTAATTATTAACCTTAGTAGTTTCCAAAAGAGGAACAGATTAGCTCAGTCCAACATGATTGGCAGTTGGCAAAAACTAGTGAAGCAAGTGTTCTGATTGCTAAGGATTTAATTTGGATGCTTTTAATGCTTAGCCACCTAACACTTTCAATGTAATCCTGAATAAATCTAGCTCCCTTTCACTTTAATACTCCACCTACCTCACTTCAATATGGAAATATCTTCATTAAATATGATTCCCAGAGTAACAAGTTCTCTGGAGAGTATAGCCATGAGGACAGCGCACAAAAAGAAAAAAGAAAAAAACAAACAAAAAAAACTTTGTGTGATAATTTACTAGTCTAAGGAAACAAAACCTTCCAATATATTAAGAAATCAGTCCAGTTACAAATGTACTAATAGGTCTATGTGAAGAGGTTCTGGTATAGTGACTGAACACAGCTGTCTATAATATTTACAAGACATACTAGCGGAAACAGGGCATTTAGCCGAGCACTGGCCTTCTGAAGCCAAAGGTGTTCTCTCCACTGTAGGCCACATACAAGAATCCATCCCATAGGTAGGCTGGACTGTGGGCCTGTCTTATCCACAAATTGGAAGATTGCCTTTTTAGAAGGAATCTGGATCCTTTTCCTGATGATTCACATAAACTGAGCCACAGTGATGTCAGATGGAACCAGATACTTCGTTAGTCAGTGTCAACAATCTGAGAGCCTGAGACCTTTTCCACAATGACCAGAACCTGCTCGGGGTATTTTGCTTGGATTCTTGCAGATTCCACACATCTATGTTCCAGCAAGTGGTCCTCCTTCAACATCCACTTCATGGTGGCAGGGAAGGGACACAGCAGGCTCTCAGAGCTGTGGAGCTCAGAGGACCAGCCACAACCCGAGCTTCTTCTTTTTTTAAAGCAGTTTAACTGGTTTATCAAAAGAAAGTTTATGGGGAAACTTGAAACGTAAGACAGATAAAGCTGGACTGCTCCCTAGAGAGATCACAGACCTCCCAGCAACCAGGGACCCACTGGAGGCTCACCTCTCATTTGCTTGGATGATGTAGGCATGACGCACAGCCTACAGTAATAGAGTGGGCAGGGCAACTTTCTGTTTCCTTCCAATCGAATGTTTCTCTTGTCTGTAGACTCTGAGGTGGCACAGGGTCTTGGTTTAGTAGGTCACTTTTGAAGCACAAGTCAATCGGGATGTTATCCGGGCCAACAGAATTGTTTAGTCTCTGCGTCCCTTCTGGAAGACTCTGTCGTTGATCTCCTGAATCAGCAGGAAGATGTTTTTCAGTTTCAGAAGAATTATTTCTATGTTTAGAGTAAGTTTTATCTGGACCTTTATGTTGGTCTACTACCAGAGGTGAAGTCCTACAGAACCCCATGTGAGCTTTTATAATTACACGTTTCACTGGTGGTCATTTCGGGTTGCAAAGAGCAATGGATTTCGAATTCTATCTGAACATTTTTATTCCTCAGGTAGTTACTGTTGCTCTCCGATGTCCAAGTGGGAGTGTCCTGAGGAGAAGATTTTTTAAATCTTGCAGTTCCCAGGTGAGGAGATTCCTATTTTAAGAAAGATTTGTGTTGAATTTGGTGATAGTTTATTCCCATGCAGTGGGAGAGGTAATTAGCACACTGTTGTCTGATACTGTCATCACTTACATGTACTTTATTTTGAGGATAAAGGGAATTTATAAGCGCTAATATAGAAATTTGGGAAATTAGGCATGCTGGGTCCATTTGAACGGTGATTTCTGCATTCAGAATTTTTTCATTTCTTCCCCTATTGTTTTTCTTTTGTTTTAATTACATTTGACAGCTTGGTAGGTAACATGCTTTCAGATCCTTAGGAAACAGCCAGTATTAACTTTGTTCCCATTATCCCTGATGGATTATTAATTTAAGCCCCATTGCTTATACATAATTTTCAGATCCCTCATTAGGGCTTATTTCTTTTTGGTCTCTTAATTTTTTTTTTCTATTAAATACAATATTCTGTTCATAGCAATACTTTGGAAAATAGAAAAATAGAAAAAATTTTGATCTGCAGCCTGATACCAAAGCAATTACTAATATTACTAATATTTTGGTGTATTGCTGCTCATATTTTTAAGTGCATTTAAATATATAATTATGCATTCATTAAAATATATGTCTAAATAATTTTCTATCCTGATTGTTGCATGTAACCTCCTATGACAAGAATGCTATAACTATAATGAAAAATACTAATGATTTGACTACGCGAACATGTTAATTTCTATACAGAAAAAGTTTACAATGTTAAAGAAAAATTTGGGGGTGAAAAAGGTAAAAGAGATGAAGAAGTACAAACTGCCAGTTATAAAACCGGGGATGTAAAAGTACAGTATGAGGAATATAGTCAGTAATACCGGTACTGTAATAACTCTGTATGGTGTCAGATGCGTACTAGACTTACCGGTATTGAAGGATCACTTCCTAAGGTATTAATATGTGAATGTCTGATCACCCATATTACTATGGGAATATTCAGGACAGGAAATGGCCCCCTGAAAATCAGGCTATCATAAGGCAGGGTCTCTGGGGCCTGGACACGTCCTTTGTGACAAAGTTCCTGAGTGATTCTGATGTGGCTTCATTTATGATCTAAATCATCCCCCCTTGCTAACTTGTTGTCATCAGCCTCTTTATTGAATAATCTTTCATTCCCTAAAGTTAGGACTTTCCTTGTCGTTAAATACTTCTGCTGCCTGTGGCTGCCAGTAGTCCTAAACCTTCAACAAAATGTAGTAAAGCTCATTCACGTCTCAGAATCCATGGCTTACTATTTTTCTTTGCACATTAGGAAGTTCCTTTGAAAGGTATGAAAGTTCTGTTTCATTATCGCTAGGGGTCTGTTTAACAATGAAAGAACTGAGATCTCACAGTGATCCTGAGGGATACAAGGGTATGCAGTATTTCATGTGTAGGGCTTCTATCGTTTAGGTCCTGTTTGACTGGATGATGAGACTTGGGTACCAGCCATCCCAGCACAGCTTGTCCACTTCCTTTCCCAGAAGGCCTCTGGAAGTGGACGAAGGCTGGTCGCTGCAGGACGTGGGAATAACTGTGGACACCGTACTCTACGTGGAAGCGAAAGAGCCGAGCAACTAGTTAAGAAATGAGAACTACCTGTTCTTCATAGAATCAGTCGTGCCATGACCTTACAGGACAATAAAGACTCACATTAAAATCATGCCAAACCTTGATTGAGCTCAAGGCAGTACACACTGTACTGGTGATATCTATGGGAATATATGGACACACAAGATTAGGAGTGTTCTCTGCACATAATAATTTTTGGGTGTGCCCACTTATAATGTACCACATGAGAACAAGGTAAAAATGTATACTGTATGGCACTCAATAATATATATATTTTCCTAGCTGATATCATTTATCAGTATGTTGAAAAAAAAATCATATGAGGGGATGCCAGGATAGTTCAACAGGTTGAACGTTTGCAACAGGGGGAGTGTTTGCCTTGCAACCACGAGGTCTGGGGATCAAATCGTGGCCCCCGCCTGTGCAAATCCATATGCTGAACTGTGGCACAACTGGTAACTTCAGAGATGGTGATAAAGGTTCTTGCCTCCCATGCAGAGGCTCCTGGTTTGGTTCCCACCCTGTGAGGCCCCACATCCATCTGTGTGGAATGAAACCGTGTCACAACTAATTATGTACAACTATGAAGACTGCTCTGGGCCCTCCCCTCTTTCTCTCTCTACCTTCTCTCAAACAAGAAAATAAATCCTAAAAAAGGTTTTATGACTTTGATTTCTGCCTCTTTAACCCATCTTAACCACATTATCAATATTTCACAATTCAGTGAATTCAAACCAGCCTCCGAGATGGCCCCCAATGATTCCTGTGTCCTGGTATTCACACTTTTCTGCTGTTCTCTCCCATGATGTACTAGGGTTGATCAATCTGACCAATAGAATTAACCAGACAAAGTTAAGTCCTCACTTAACATGAGAGGTTCTTGGAAACTGGGACATTAAGCAGAATGATGTACAGTCATGTGCCATGTAGCAATTTTCAGTCAATGACAGACTACAAGTACAGCTGTCATTCCCTAAGATTATAAAGAAGCTGATAAACAATTGTCTAGTGATAGTGTAGCCATTATAATGTTCTAGTGCACTGAATTACATGTTTGGGGTGATGCTGATGTAAATAAACCTGTGAGGCCATTGTGTAAGGATATAAATATTTTTGTACAGATGTACAATGTTTTAAGTGTAATAAAAGTTGAAAAATTAAAAATGTTTATAAAAAGTTACAGTAAGCTAAGATTCATTTATTATTAAGGAAACAAATACTTAAACAATTTTTAGTATAGGGATGCTGGGATAGCTCAGTAGGTTGAGCACTTGCCTTGCAGCTGCAAGGTCTGGGGATTGAGTCCTGGCCCCTGCAAACCCATATGCTGAACTGTGGTGCAACTGGTTACTGTCAGGCTGGTGGCAAAGGTTCTGGCTTCCCCAGTTCAGTTCCTGCCCTGTGCTGCCCCACATCCACCTGTGTGGGATGAAACCATGTCACAACTAATGTACAACTCTGGAGACTGCTCTGGGCCCTCTCCCCTTCTCTCTGTCTCCCTCTCTCTTTCTCTCAAACAATAGTCTAAAAATTTAGTGTAGTCTAATTCTGTAGTGTTAATAAATTCTACCACAGTAAACAGTAATGAGTGTCCTAGCCTTCACATTAAAGCACCACTGTTTCATTCATGGTAAGTGCCCTACACTGCTGTACCATTTTTAATCTATATCGCATTTAATGTACTTTTTCTATGTTTAGATACACAAATACCATTGTTTTTACAATTGTCTACAGTAGTCAGGACAGTAACTTGCTGTACAGGCTTGTAGCCTAGAAGCACCAGGCTGTACCGTATACTCCAGGAATGTAGTAGGCTACACCGTCTAAATTTGAGTAAGTGCACTCTATGATGTTGCCACAATGACAAAATCACTACAACACATTTCTCAGAACATATTCCCATTATTAAGTGAACATGATTGTAGAACAAAACCAATATCGTCATAGGCTGATGGATAGAAACAAGACTTAGGTTCCTATTGCATGTTTCTGGTCACAACAGCATCACCAAACTTCTAAATAAAGACCCAAAACACTTATATAAAACAATGAGATAAATGTGAGCTGTAAATACATTTAAGGAAGATCAATAAAAACAAGCAAGACGATTATTTTCCAACCACTATTCCAGTTCAGGATCACAGGTGACAAAAACCTATCCTGGGAGCTTGAGGCACAAGGCAGGTGCCCACACTGGACAGGAAGCCCGTCAACCACAAGGCGCGTGCACGCGTGTGCACACACACTCACTCAGACTGGGACACTTTAGACATGCAGGAACCTAATGTGCACATCTTTGGGATGTGGGAGGAAGCTGGAGTACCAAAGAAAGCCCACATAGACATGGGGAGAATTTACCAAATCAACAGAGACAGCGGCCTCAGCTGGGAATCGATATTTCTTTCAATGTTATAACCAAACAATGTTACAATGAATCATATCCAGAGACTGCAGCCTGGCCAGTACCTTCAGTACAAGCTAATGAGAGACCTTGAGTTCAGAACCACTCTAGCAAACCTCTCCTGGATTCCTGCCCCACAGGAACGGTGGGAAGTAACAAATGTTGTTATAAACTATACTGTTGGGGGAAATTTGTTATGTGGCAATAAATAACTAGTACAAGAAATATTCAGGGCATTTCTCCAAACACTATAAAGATGTCCTTAGGAATGACTTTTACTTTTCTGGGTGGGTTCTTTGGTTTTTCTAGTACTGTCTCTTAATCAGGGTTTCTTTAAATTTAAAAGATTCAGTAAGCTTTCCTTATTCTTTGAAATACTCAAATGCAAATTGAAATGCAAAAGAAAAAACATTTCCGTATTTACCTACTTTGATCATATAGACTTACACAGGCTCTATTTTTAGTAGTCCATCTACATTCTGATTATTACTATTAAAAAAAATCTTTTAAAATGGCAACATTTCAGGATGCTGGGATAGGCCAGCAGGTTGAGGACTTGCCTTGCAACTGCGAGGCCCTGGGATAGAATCCTAGGCCTGGTCCATGCAAACCCATATGCTGAACTGCAGTGCAACTGGTAACTGCTGGGATGGTGGTGATGGTTCTCACTGACCATGCAGGAGGCCCCCAGTTCGGTTCCGGCTCCGTGCAGCCCCACATCCTCCTGTGTGGAATGAAACTGTTACAACTAAGGATGTACAACTATGGAGACTGTTCTGGGCTCTCCCCATTCTCTCTCTCTCTCCTCTCAAACAATAAAAAATAAATCTTTGGGGAAGCCAAGATGGCTCAGTGGGTTAAGTGCTCGCTTTGCAGCCCTAGGGACTGAGGGTCGAATCCTGGCCCCGCCCCATGAAGACCAGTATGCTGAACAGGCCCCCAGTTTTGTTCTTGCCCCCTGAGGGGGTGTGCTTCCCATGTGGGAGGCCCCCAGCCCAGTTCCCGCCCTGAGCAGCCCCTGCCCACCTGTGTGGAAGAAAACTATGTTGAAAACTGATGAAGTTCAAGTATGGAGACTGCTCTGGGCCCTCCCTTTCTCTCTGTCTGTCTCTGTCAAAAACAATAAAATAAATCTTTAAAAAAAAAAATCTTTAAAAAAAGGCAAAATTTTAGTAATTAACAAATAGTTTCTAAAATTTGGGGACTTACTTCCCTTGCTCCTAATTTCTAATAAAAATCATTAGGACCATTTCTTTGTGGGGCAATACATTTTCTTTTAACACAAAGAAAAATCACTATCAGTTGCATGTACAACAAAAAAGCTAAAAATAGAGATGGTTAATTGTTTCCTTGGTTACAAAAGCGAATTCTTCCTCTGAAGTTAGGGAAAAGAACTACAGATGTCTTAAATCTTCAGATTATTGGTTAATAATACTATTATACTGTAGTCCTCTTGCAATGAGTTGAAAAAACTAGAAACAGGATTAAGGAATTATTTTTTCCACATGTGATGATGGCATTATGGTTAGGAGGCTGGGAGGAGAGAGGAAAAGAGAGAATTCTTATCTCTAAAGAAGCATACTACAGTGTGATAGGAATTACAGGCAACATTTGTTTTAAAATACATAATGGGAGGCCCAGTAGCGGGGATATAGATGGATAAATATTAAGATTGGGTAACAGGTACATTGGAGGGCCTTATATTCTTCTTTCTACTTTTGTAATTTTTCTTGATAAAATGTTTAAAGATGTCAACAGGTTTAAGATTTTAAAAAACAAAACAAAAGGGCAGACTTGTAAATTTGTCAAGTGATCAAAGCAAGTGTGATTTAAAATAGCTTAAAAAAAAAAAAAGATCCAGGGAACACTAACTTGAATCCTATTTCAATTTAGCCAGTTTATTTTTGTTCTCAATAATATATTTAGGAAAAACTGGGTTGGCTCAGTGGGTTAAGCGCTCACTGTGCAGCCCCAGAGCCTGAGGATTGAATCCTGGCCTGGGCCCAGGTGGACCCACATGCTGAGCTGGGGTGGTGCCCCCAGTTCAGTTCTTGCCGAGGCCTATGCAGAGGCTCCTGGCCCAGTTCCTGCCCTGCACAGCCCTGTGCTCACCTGTGGAGTGAAACTATATGGAAAACTAATCCTGTCAACTATGAAGATTGCTCTGGGCTCTCCCCCTTCTCTCTGTCTCTGTAAAAAAAAACAACAATAAAAATAAATCTTAAAATATATTATATTTAAGGGAAGGCGTGAAACTGATAAATCTTAAAGACCTACATCTTAAGTATCAAAGGAATATCTTGAGTATTTAAAAATAGCACACAGTCAAAATGCTTAGGAGTGCACTATAACCTCTAAGCACACAAGCCACATGTCTTTATTTATAGAATTTCCCCTAATCTTTTTACTCTTTATCTTTGTTCATGATTTACTTTGTAAACTCTCTTCTCACTGCAATGGACTAATGTGAGATATCTACCTGTTATCAAGACATATGTCATTTTAGGTTCTACTATAATGACAGTGACACTAAGGGATATTTTGTTATGGGGAGGGAAAAAAAAACAAAGCCATCTTTTTCTAAAAGGAAGTGTGACACTCCCCTTTAAAAAGGGATTAGGAGCTAGCCTGCATCAGTTCATGTTCTGCTCACTGGTCTTGAGGTCCTAAAAATGACAAGTTCTAAACCAAACAGCAGTCTTGTACTTCCACTTAGGATGTAGAAAGCTGCAGAGTGTTTCTCCCCGCCTAACCAGAAACAGCTGGATGACATACACAATCCTAACACTTTAGAGCCCTCAGATGGCCGAGGCTGCAAAGCAATTATGGAAACTGAATTACAAAGAGAAATAATCTGCTGTGAGGAGAGAGAGGACAGTCTTCCCTTTGGCAGGACATGGGGGAACAGGAGGCTGCTATACAAGCAGATAAGGAAAATGCAGCCAAGATGCGAACATTTTTTTTTTCTTATTTATTTATTTTTTATTGTTAAATTTAATGGGGTGACATTGGTTGGTAACAATTAGTTTCCAGATGCACAAGTCCACATCACCTCACCCATGCATCGCATTATGTGCCCAGCTCCCAGAATCAGCTCCCCCTCCACCACCATATATCCGGTGCCCCCTCCCACCTCCCCCCGAAACTCTCCCTCCCCCCTCCTCCCTCCTCTCCAGGTAACCACCAAACTATTGAGTGTGTCCATAATGCTGGTGTCCTCTCCCAC
>PVKE010051040.1:0-10761 GCA_004027555.1 Craseonycteris thonglongyai
GAGCGCTCGCTTTGAGGCCATGAGGACCGAGGATCGAATCCCGGCTCCGGCCCAGGCAGGACCCACATGCTGAACTGGGGAGTTCCCACAGTTCGGTTCTCTAGCTGTCTCTGTCTCTGTCTCTCTCTCTATCTGTCAAAAAGTAAAGTGGAGATAACTATGCACTGAAGACAAAAAAAAGATAATTTCTCTCTATAAAAGTGAAAAGATAAAAAAAAAAAAAAAAAAAAAAAAAAAAAAAAAAAAAAAAAAAAAAAAAAAAAAAAAAAAAAAAAAAAAAAAAAAAAAAAAAAAAAAAAAAAAAAAGAACACCATAGCCTAAAAAGGAAAGCCCATCACACTATCATCAGATTTCTCAACAGAAACTCTAAAAGCTGGGAGGAAGTGGAATCACATATTCAAAATAGTTAAAGAGAGAAATTATCAGCCAAGAATAATCTATCCAGCAAACTTATCCTTTAAACATGAATGAGGAGTAAAGACCTTTTCAAACATGTAAAGCTGAGGGAATTCTCCAACACAGGATGCTGAAGAAATGCTGAAGGAGGCTATTGGACCTGAAACAAAAAGTAAAAATAAATAGGGATAAACTGGGACAACAAAAACATAAAAAGGGAAAAAGTAAAGGTTTAAATTTCCAAAAGAGAATGGAGATGAGAAGCATGCTTAAGAAAAGGGACCACTGCACATGCAAAAACCTCCTTTTACATAAATTTCATGATAACCACTCAAAAAAAAAAATAGAATTGAGACACAAAACGTAACAAAACAAAAAACATAGGAAACAGAGGAAAAAATTATAGAACACCAACAAACTAAAATAACTGACAGAAAGAATAAAAGCAAAGAAACAACTGAACTAAAGAGCAACCAGGAACTGGAAGATAAAATGGCTATAGGAAGTCATATATCAATCATCACCCTTAATGTAAATGGACTGAACTCACCAATAAAAAGACACAGAGTAGCAAACTGGATTAAAAATCAAAACCCAACCCTATACTGCCTCCAAGGGACACATCTCAGCCACAAGGACAAATAAAGACTCAAAGTAGAAGGGTAGAAAACAATACTATAAGCAAATGGCATCCAGAGAAATACAGGTGTAGCCGTACATATATGTGATTAAACAAACTTCAGGATAAAAAGGTAATAAGAGACAAAGATGGACATTTTGTAATGATAAAGCGGACAATACAATAGGAAAACATGACACATTAAAATATATGCCTCCAAAAAGGAAGCACCAAAATTTACAAAGCAACTACTAACATCTAAAAGGAGAAACTATAGTATCCATGGGCAGATCATGGACAGATCATCCAAATAGAAAATAAATAAGAAAATAGCTTTAAGTGATATGTTACAGCAATTGGATGTAGTTGACATTTATAGGACATTTTATTCTATAACACAGGACTGTATGTTCTCTAACACAAGACTGCACATGGAACATTCTCAAGGATAGACCATATGCTGGCACACAAAGCCAGCCTCAGCAAATTTAAGAAGATTGAAATGATACCAAGTATGTTCTCTGACCACAGAGCTTTAAAATTAGAGATCAACTGCAAAAAGAAAGCAGAAAAAACCAGTTATACATTAAGATTAAGGAGAAATAAAAGAAAAGATTAAAAAATACATAGAAACTAATGGCAATGAAAACACAATGTATCAAAATTACTGGGATGCAGCAAAAGCAGTAATAAGTGTGAAGTTTATATCACTACAGGCCTATCTCAAAAAAAAACCAAGAAAAATCACAAATTAAAAAAAAACCTGGGGAAGCTGGAATGGCTCAGTGGGTTAAGTGCTTGCTTTTCAGCCCTGGGGACTGAGGATCGAATCCCAGCCCTGGCCCGTGTGGACCAGTATGGTGAACTGAAGTGTGATTCCCATGCAGGAGGCTCCCAGTTTGGTTCTTGTCCCTGGTTTGGCCCCTGACTCAAGGGGGCGTAGCTCCTATGCTGGAGGCCCCCAGCCTAGTTCCCACCCTGCGCGGCCCACTGTGCACCTGTACAGAACAAAACCATGTAGAAAACTGATGACCTACAACTATGGAGACTGCTCTGGGCCCTCTTCCTTCTCTATCTCTCTGTCTCTGTCTCTGTTTCTCTATGTCTCTGTGAAAAATACAATAAAATAAATCTTAAAAAAACAACAAAAAAAACCTAGCATCACATCTTAAACAACTAGAAAAAGAATGAGGAAAGTCCTAAGTCAGGAACAGGAAGGAGATACTAAAAATTAAAGCAGAACTAAATGAAACAGAGAATAGGAAAACAATTTTTAAAATGGAACAGAGCTGGTTCTTCAAAAAAATTAATAAAATTGACAAACCACTGGCTAGATTTGCCAAAGAGAAAAGAGAAAAGACACAAATAATCAAAATTAGAAATGGAAGAGGTAAAACTACAACTGGTTACACAGAAATACAAAGGATCATATAAGAATAGTATGGAGGGCTACGTGCCACCAGCATTTACAACCTAGAAGAAATGGACAAGTTTCCAGATACATATAACCTACCTGGACTGAACCAAGAAGAACTGGATAATCTAAAGAGACCAATCAACAGAAGAAAATTAAAACAATCATCTAAGACTTCCTCAAAAACAACAGTACAGGATCAGGCAGTCTCACCAATAAGTTTTTCCTGGCATTAAAAGAGAAATTGACACCTATCTTTCTTAAACTCTTCCAAAAAATTGAAGAGGTAATACCTCCCAACTCATTCTACAAGGCCAACATTACCCTAATACCAAAGTCTGGTGAGAATATCACACAAAAAAACAACAGACTATAAATTAATATCTCTGATGAGCCCAGGTGCAAAAATCCTAAACAAAATACTAGCAAACAGAATACATCAACATACTTAAGAGATTATATATCTCTATCAACTGGGATTCATCCTAGGGACACAAAGCTTGTTCAACATATGCCAGTCAATCAATGTGATACACCACATAAACAAAATTAAAGATAAAAACTATATGATTATATCAATAGATGCAGAAAAAGCATTCGACAAGACACAACATTCATTTGTGATGAAAACACTTAATAAAATGGGTATAGAAGGAAAGTGCCTCAACATAATAAAAGCCATATATGACAAACCCTCAGTGAATGTCATACTGAATGGGGAAAAACTGAAACCTTTTCTTCTAAAACCAGGAACAAGACAGGGATGCCCCCTGTCACCACTGCTATTCAACATAGTGCTGGAAGTTCTAGCCAGAGTCCTCAGGCAGGAGAAAGAAATAAAAGGCATCCAAATTGGGGGTGAAGAAGTTAAACTGTCACTTTTTGCAGATGACACGATCTTTTATATAGAAAATTCTAAAGACTCAAGCAGAAAACCATTAGAAATAATAAATGAATACAGTAAAGTTGTAGGATACAAAATCAATGTACAAAAATCAATTGCATTTTTATATAGAAACAACATTTCAGAAAGGAAATGAGAAAAACAATACATTTTGCGATCACAGCAAATAGAATAAAATACTTAGGAATAAACTTAATAAAGAACTTGAGGACTTATCAGGAAAAACTATAAGACAATACTGAAAGAAATTGAAGAACACACAAAGAAATGAAAAAATATTCTCTGTTTATGCATTGGAAGAATCGGCATAGTTAAAATGACCATATTACCCAAAGCAATATACCAATTTAGTGCAATTGTCATCAAAATCCCACAGATATTTTTTTGAGAAATACATAAAACAATTATCAGATTTATATGAAACCACAAAAGATGCCAAATCACCAAAGCAATCCTACAAACAAATAAAATAAAATAAAATAAAAATAAGGCTAGAGTAAGGTGACCAGACGTCCCGCTTTTGGTGGGATAGTCCCAGTTTTTAACAATTTGTCTTTAATCCTGCGGCATTTTTAAAAAGTCCCGATTTTTGGAAAGAATGCACGACAAGCTAGGGAACGGCGGGAGATAGACCAAATTTTTAATCAAGAACCCCCCTCCCCCCTGGTCAGTGGTGTCCCGCTTTACCAATGTCAAAATCTGGTCACCTTAGGCTAGAGGCATCATGCTCCCTAACTCCAATCTATATTACAAAACATCAATAATAAAAACAGGTTGGAATTGGCAGAAAAACAGACACACAGACCAATGGAACAGAATTGAAAAAGCAGAAATAAATCCATGAGAATATATGGAAAGATAATTGTTGACAAAGGAGTGAAAAATAAACCATAGAAAAAGAAAGCCTCTTCAGTAACTGGTGCTGGGAAAATTGGAAAACCACATGCTAAAGACTGAATCTGGACTGTGAACTGTCACCAAATATCAAAATTAACTCAAAGTGAATCTAAGGCCTTCACAAAAGACCCAAAATAATAAACTGCATAGAAGAATACATCAGTACTAAACTTATAAACTATGGGTTCAGAGAATACTTTATGAACTTGATCTCAAAGGCAAAGGACGGAGAAGCAAAAAATAAGTGAATGGGGCTATATCAAACTAAAAAGCTTATGCACAACAAAAGAAATCATGAACAAAGCAAATTGGCAACCAACTGAATGGAAGAAAATATTTCCAAACAACGTCTCTGATGAGGGGCTAATATCTAAAATATATAAAGAACTTGTACAACTCAAGAACAAAAAAACAAATAACCCAATTAGAAAATGGTCAGAGGACCTGAACAGATACTTCTCCCATGAAGACATACAAATGACCAACAGATATATGAAAAAAATGCTCAATTTTACTAGCTATTAGGGAAATGCAAATCAAAACCACAATGAGATACCACCTCATGCCTCTTAGAACGGCTATAATGAACAAGACAAGGAATAGCAAGTGGTGCAGAGGCTGTGGAGAAAAAGGAACTCTCATACACTGCTGGTGGGAATGTAAATTGGTACAACCGCCAAAAGAAGATTGGAGGTTCCTTAAAAAATTAAGAATAAAATTACCATATGACTTAGAAATCCCTCTTCTAGGTATCTACCCCCAAATTTTGAAAACCTTAATCTGCAAAGACATATGTACTCCAATGTTCATCACAGCACTGTTCATGGTGGCCAAGTTGTGGAAACAAACCAAAGTGTCCTTTGATAGATGACTCTATAAAATAGGTGTGGTACATTTACACAATGGAATATTACTCAGAAATAAGAAAAAAATGAAATACTGACAGTTTCAACAACACGGATAGAACTTGAAATCATCATGTTAAGTGAAATAAGTCAGATTAAAAAATCAATTACCATATAACTTCACTTATATGTGGAATATAAAACTGAAAGTAACAAAGAAACGAGAACTCTTGGGCATAGTCAATAGTTTAGTGGGTACCTAAGGGTAAGGGGGCAGAGAGTGAGGCATTAAATATATAGTGATGGGAAGAGAACTGACTCTGAGTGGTAAGCATGTAATGCAGTACATAGGCGATGTAATGTACAATTGTACACCTGGAACCTACCGTATGTGTTTTTTGCCACAATGTCACCATAATGAATTTAACAATAAAAAAATCATAAATAAAAAAATTAAAAGTGTGTAGAATATATGTTTAAGCACACACTGATCACTTTAAATTAGAAAAGACTGACAAAAAAATAGGTAGATCTCCCAATTTACTTTGTAAATTAAGCAGCACACTCCTAAATAGTCCATGGGTCAAAAAAAGAAATCACAAATAATATTAGAAACTATTTCTAAATGAATGATTAAAAAAGTGAAAAAGCAGCCAGTGGCAAAGCGTCTGGTAAAGCTGTTGTTTTCAGTATCATGGGTTGCTATTTTTAAAAACTTCAAGGGAAGTGGCTTACTATAGAAACCAAGGAGTAGAAAATTAATAAATACATTACCCCTTCCCCCACCCCCACCCTGCCAAACTAGCTTTCCATCACATTCAGAATAAAATTCAAACCCACGAGTCTCTACTACTACATCTGGCCCTGGCTACGTCTTTGATTTCAGCCCTTTCCACTCTGCCTTTTGGTTGCCCTGCTCTAGGTACATTGGGCTGCTTATTATTATCAACACACCAAGCTTGTTACAGCTCTGGATCTTTGCATTTCTGTGTCCTCTGCATGAAAGTCTCTTCCCAAAGACCTATCCCATAGTTCACCTAATTCAGGTTCTTACTCAAATGTTACCTCTTAAGTGAAGGCTTCCTTCACCCACAACCCAAAAGAATCTCCTTCAACCCCTTCTACCAACCTTATTCCTCTTTTTTTTTGAGCATTTACAACTATCTGATTTATATAATTTACTGACTTGTTACCACAAAGGCAAGCATTTGTCTTGTTGAGTGCTATAGTCTCAGCACCTATAAAGCTGTCTTGCACACAGTGGGTGCCTAATCAATATTTGATACATGTATAAATATAATGAGAAATGAAACCAACTGCTCCCACACAGTTTACTGTCTGTGTCAAGGATTGCAAACTTTTTCCATAAGGTAACTATTTTAGATTTTGTGGTCATGCAGTCTGTATTACTATTATTTAACTCTGTATTTGTAGTATAAAAGCAGCCACAGACAATACTTAAGAGACCAAACTTAGCAATGTTGCAACAAAACATTATTTTCAAAACAGGTCACAGGACAGGTTTGGCTTTTGTACTGAAGTTTGCAGACTGATCTAGATGACCATGACTGGACTATTCTGTTACTTTCATTAATATGACCTTTTTATTACACTGTCTTCATCACCACGTTTTTCCTATTTCAGAATATTCTTGCTCAAGGTAATAAAAGTTTCAAATAACTTTGGAAAATCCAGTAGACTGAACATCAGACTGTTCAGCTTTTCACTAAATAACATCAAGTGAGTTTTCTTTCCAAGAATCTTCAAAACTTGCTGCAAAACCCTCAGTTTTCTGTGTTCTCCAATCCTAAAAGATTACATCACATTCCTGCATTGAAAGACCTGCCTTCAACCAGACTCCAAAACCTCATAAATCCCCCAATTTGGTACTCCCTCCTCAGAGACTCTGCTAAGATTCTGTTAAGGTGATGATGACCCTGAGTGCGATAAGCAATAACCTGAGTTATTTTCTGGTGTTTCCAAGGGGTCAGTCATAATGCAAGTCAATCATGTTTAGGGTGACCAGATGTCCCGCTTTTGGCGGGACAATCCCAATTTTTAACAATTTGTCCCGCGTCTCACGGCGTTTTAAAAAAGTCCTGATTTTTGGAAAGAATGCACGACAAGCTAGGGAATGGCGGGAGATAGACCAAATTTTTTATCAAGAACCCCCTCCCCGCCTGTCAATGGTGTCCTGCTTTACCAATGTTAAAATCTGGTCACCTTAAATGTTGTTTCTATTGCTTCTGCTATCATAATTTCTTGGCCCCAAATTAAAGGACAATTCATTCATTCATTCACTCATTCAACAAATATGTATTGAGAACGTGTTACACATCTGTCCTCATACAAGTCTTATATGAGGATAAGTACAAATCAGACAACGTGCTCTATGTAAATATAATAGAAAAAAGCAATCTTTTCCCCCCACTGATTAATGAATTTAGTGCCTACTTTTTGAACTTAAAAAAAAATTGTGTCCCCAGAGATTTTGACAGTGAAAAATATATATATTCATTACAAAAAGAACTTCTTTATTTGCCCTAAGCCTTTTAAATCTTTTTCTCTAGTCTCTGAAGTTCACTGACCTGGGATTCTGCAAGCCACAGTGCATATGGCCAAGATTTTTCTGGAAGAATGCCAGGCATGGCTGAAACATCAACTTTCTGACTACTTAGGAGGAAAAGCAGCCCTCACGGCCATCATCTTTCATAAAAACTCTGGAATTTATTTGCACAAAGAGCCCATTGAGAGCTGACGGGCCTGCTACAGCCACCTTTTATTCCCAGAAAGGAAGCATCAGAAAAACCAGTCGTCCTGCTTGTGCCATTTCTGCAAACACAGAGTTTGAACGTCTGTGCCTTGTGGGTCATCAGCAGGCCTGGCCTTCCACAAGGGCAGGGGCAGAGAGCAGGCTTGGGGGCAGAGCCCCGGACTAGAGTCAGAACAGAATTGCCAGTTGAGACAAGTCACTGAGCCACCAGGGCCTATGTGTTCTCAGCTTGGAAATGCAGAAGGTAAAAAGTAGCATCTCCCCTACAGGAAGCTTGTGTTAATCAGCTGAGAAAATGGTGATAAAATTGCTATGTAAATCTGGAATCTTTTCACGAATGCCAGTCACTATTTTTCCATTAAGGCAGTGGTTGGACCTGCCATTTTAGCAGTTCTGCAAAAGATCCCCCCTAAACCTTTCCCATATTGCCAGGATTTCTGTTAATAGAAAAGTAATCTTTATTTGCTCCCTTCTCATTCAGACTCTTAAAATGCAAGTACTTTCTAGGAGACATAACACATCAACAGTCCAGACTAAAACACATGGGGCTGCTCAAATGCTTCCTTTCTTTTAGGAGGGATCATGTGGCTAAGGATAAATAATGACAAGAGATTACAAAAGTTTGGGGAAGTTTAAAGTTATATGTGGCTTTTCCACTGGGAGAGTGTCAGCACTCCTAATCCCCCAAACTGTTCAAGGGTAAAATATATAGCTATTTTCTTAATGTAGTGCTCATGGATCTGCATAAGAACAAAATAATAAACATTTGAAATCTTACTATACTCATATGCCAAGCTCTTGGCTCAATTATATGCAATATCTGATTGAATCTCTAAAACAGCCCTATGAAGCAGGCACTATTTTCCTTCCCAATTTACAGATGAGAAAACTGAGTCTCAGAGAGGCTAATAAACTGAAGAGACTCAGACTGAGGCCTATGGGGCTCTTGGGCTGATATTTCTAATCCCATCCTCTATTTCCCCACATCATATTGTTTCCCGAAGAAAACTTCATTTTTCTTTCTGACTCTTATCACCATAAATGTCATCTAGAATATGCCTTGAGTCTAGATTTGGATTTCAATCAATATTTCTCTGCACCACACACTGCCTTCAATCTGGATTTATATTTTATAAGAAGGAGAAAGAGTTTGAATTAAAATAGAAAGTTCTTTCATGGGTATAATAAGTAAGTGAGCATACAGTCTTAGGCACAAGATGAGGTTCTATTTTCCTCTTATGTTGCCAACTCTGGGTCATCATTATTATTTTTTTTTTCAAATTTAGCATAGCTTACTGAATAAAAGGGAAAAAATTGACATACAGCAACAAACAAAATACTCCACTTTGAAATCTGAAATTCAGATAGGAAAATTACTCTGCAAAGCAAAACAGTATTGGGTCCATTAAAAAAAAACAAAAATCGAGCTCATCACGAAAACTTTTAAGTGATCTCCGACAGAAAAAGAATGAGAAAAAAAAAAGAAATGAAAAATGACATTCTTCTTCTCTCAGTTTAAATAACGTCAGAGGAAGAAGTGAAAAATGTTTGATTCTTTCACTGGCAGAAACAGAGAACCATTTTCACGTTAGTGAAACCAGCAAAGTCATCATTCATTTGGTTCTGACAGCTATGGAATTATAAAAATACCAGTATTTTAGAGCTCTGAAAATTCTGCCCAATGATAAGCCAGCCTCCCTTAGAGATAAGAGGGTGGAGAAATGGAGCAACTAACAGGCACACAGTTCATGCTGATTTTAATGGGTTGCTTGTCTCATTCGTGTCCACTTGCAAGAGTTCTTTGTATGTTACAGACACTAACACTTACTTGGCTTTGGCATTACAACAATTTATAAACCACATTGTTTTGTCAGTTGATTTTTACCAGCACATTTAGAAAATACGGGGTTTTCATTTATTTATGTTCAAATATGTTTGTTTGTTTTTAAATAACTTTGAAATACCAGTACTCAGTTAAGAAGCTATTACTCATCTCTACCTTGTACAGGCCCTGTGTTTTCTTAAATGGTTTTTGTTTGTTTGTTGTTTAATTTGCATTTGAGCCTTCATTCTTTATGCCATTTATATCATTTTGTATTTTGTAAGATACAAGTCTACTTTCATTTCTTTTTTGTGACTTGATAGTTATGATAACATCACTTATTAAAAAATCCATTCTTATCTTCTTTCTATATTTTTTATTCTGTTACACAATACTATGTTGATTTTATTATAATGCCTTTAAATGTGTTCCCCTTTACTATTTTTCTTTTTCATACATTCTTGCCTATTCTTGACCATTTATTCTCCCATAACAATTTTTTTAAAGATTTATTGTATTGTTTTTGACAGACACAGAGAGACAGAGACAAGGGGAAGGGTCCAGAGCAGTCTTCATAGTTGTATGTCATCAGTTTTTGACATGATTTTGTTCCACACAGGTGGGTGGGGGCCGTGCAGGGCAAGATCTGGGCTGGGGGCCTCCTGCATGGGAGTCACGCCCCCTTGAGCCAGGGGACAAGAATCAAACTTCGGGCCTCCCACACGGGAAGCACACCTCAGTTCAGCTACGAATCCGCACAGGCCAGGGCTGGGATTCCACCCTCAGTTCTCGGAGCTACAAAGCTAGCGATTAACTCACTGAGCTATCCCGGGTTCCCCCATAACAAATTTTTTTTTTTATATTGTTTTTGACAGAGAGAGAGAGAAAAAGAGAGAGAGAGAGATACAGAGACAGAGAGAGAACTGAACTGGGGGAGCTCCCAGTTCAGCACATGGGTTCGTACAGGCCGGGGATTCGATCCTGGGTCCCGGGATTCAATCCTCCCCTCGGTCCCCAGTGCTGAAAAGTGAGCGATTAACTCACTGAGCCATCCCGGCTTCCCCCAAAACAATTTTAAGACTCCTATTTG
>PVKE010051041.1:0-10764 GCA_004027555.1 Craseonycteris thonglongyai
AAAAAAAATCTGTCATCATTTCCACCAAAGAATCTCTACTAGAACTACTAGCCCATCTTTTTCAAATACTGGCACATTCAAATTTGGGTGCACTTGGCATTTTGTATCAACCTTTCTTTCCTGAAGAGTTTTAGAACCTGCTTTTCAACTATATTGATGAAATATTTTATTGGGCTCTAAAAAGAAAAGACAAAAAAGTGCTTCAGTTTTTATGAATAGAAATTGAAACAGGTTCCTTTCCAATCTTCTCTTTGGGACATTTGGTACATTGAAAAGTAAACAGAAAAAAAACAAATTTCTCTCCTCTATTCAATATTTGGGAAAATTCCAGTAGAGGTGAGCCACCTGTGAGGTCTAATATTTGGATGGCAGTTTCACTCTATTTTAGACTTTTCTTTAGAGACTCATATGAATATTCATAAAGATGTTCCTAATTGTGAATCATTCAGGTGACTAAGTCCATGTGACAGACAACCATGATGATGCAAACTGTGGCCATGGGGAATCATTTATTCATTAACTCTCAGTTATACCCAGTGAACACAGAACTACCAAGTGGAAGAAAATGGCTTACATGTTTATTAAGAAATACATATTTTGACAAAAATACAGAGTCAACAATGAAGTGGGGGGAGCCTGGCAGGAGATGAGGATGGAGCAAGAGGTCGGGCCAGGTCATGCAGGGTGGTGAAAGTCCTGGGAAGGATTTTAGAATTTTTTTCTAAGTATAAAAAGAGGCTCCTAACAGCTTTTAAGCAGGGGGATGACTTGATACAATAAAACTATGCCTATATTTGTTATGTGGAAGATAAAGTGTAGTAGAGCAAGAATGGGAACAGGGAAACCAGTTGGAAAGCAATGGGTTGAGGGAAGAGGTGTCAGGGCAATGTCAGTAGAATAGAAAGAAAGAGACTAATGTGGGAGATGCTGAGGAGGCAGATTCAACTGATTATTCTAGTATATTGGGTATAGAAAATGAGGGAAAATGAGAGTGCTAACCGGAGTCCAGGCATAAAATCTAGCAGTCTTCCCTTGTCTAGGTTTCATCAAAATGGGCAGACCTGTCCCCATTCAGCACTTACTGGAATTTGTCCCTTTGGAACTGAGTCATAACCAAACCAGCCTCCACAGGGTTGGACATGGGAACCTCTTTGGGTGTCCCATTAATTCCACAGCAGGTAGCATTCGGGCCTTAGAGACCAGTAGGCAGAGTAAGAGAGAAAGGTGAGATCTGGAAACCATATAATATAGACAACAGCTTCCATCATCTGTGATGCCTTAAATACAAATAGAATATGAACCCTAGATGGGTAAAAAAAAAATAATTAGGAAATTTTGAGAAAAGCAACAAGCACTTTTCTGTGTGCAATTTTCACATAGAAGGTGAGGGCAAGGGGGTGGATGAATAGATAGGTAGGTGGGTAGGTAGTTATAAATAGATAGATAAATAGATAGATAGATAGATAGATAGATAAATAGATAGATAGATAGACAGATAGATAGATAGATTGGGCATGCACACAAATGATAAAGTTAATAGGGCCAAAGGTATATGAAAGGGTATATGGATGTTCTTAATACTGGTCTTGCAAATTTCCTGTATTTGAAATAATTTCCAAATAACAAGTTTAAAAAATGCATGCAGTCATAGTTTCTTGGGCCATAGCACCCCTCATAGGTAACTACAGAGCCACAGTGACAGAGAGGGAGGAATTCCTGGCTCCTATTGGTGCTAACGGATATCAAGAACCAGCGAAGACAAGAATACCTGCCTCATACCAAAGGCCAGTGCAGGCACCTGGTCATCAGCAGTGGCCAGCAAGTGCCCCAGACAACCTAACCAGACAAGTCGTAACTCAGCACCATCAGCACAAGACACAAGTTCCCAGGTGTCTCTGAGGCCAGCAAGTGCCCCAGACAACCTAACCAGACAAGCCATAATTCAGTACTGTCAGCACATGACACAAGTGCCCAGGTGTCACTGAGGCCAGCAAGAACCCAGCAGGCAGTCCACGACCAATCGCCCCTCTCCTCCAGCCCCAGAGCACACGAGCACCCCTCTACCACTAGAGGCCAGTCTAACGAAGGAAGAGGGCAATGAGATGCCTTGAGAGGGGAAACGCAGCCCCTAATAGAAGACTGAACTTGGAATTAATGAAATAGCTCCCCAAAAGGAACTACAATAAACCAGAAACGAGTAAATTTAAGGATCCTCACTCCACTCCAAGTCAGCTAATATTAGTTGAAATAGGTTATAGAAACTTAGGGAATCATATTTTTTGTACATTATCCCACATTTGTAAATTTTGCTGCAGCTATAAAACTGCTCAATTATAATGATTCTAATAAAAAAATGAATGGGGGTGTGTAGCAGTAGTGATGTGTGTGCATGTAAACACACACAAAGAAAAATATCTGGAGTAAAATATACCTGAATATTAACAGGGGTGAGGTAACAGGTGAGTCTCCTTTTTATATTTATACTTTTACTTTTTGTATGCATTTTGAGAAAGAAATTTGCATTTTCTAATCAGGCAAACTAAATGAGTAGAGATGTTTTCCTTACAAAAAAGATCTCAACAGAGAACAAGGCAGAATGTTCTATCATAAGCCTTAACTAGTTAAAAAGGAGTTCCTTGTTATCCCATATATGTCAGCAATGGAGCGATATTGTGGTAGACGAAACACCTTATTGATGTATTTCATTAGGTATGTTGAATGCAGTTTCATATATATGTCTATCTTCCCCAATTATAAGCCAGAGTAGGCAATTTTCTTTGCAGTAATTCCTTAAATTGCTACCTTGACTTTACACATAGCATACATCTAATATCTGTTGTCTGGCATTACTTAATACTTTTTTTTTTCTTTTTTCTTTTTTTTTAATTTATTGTTAAATTTGATGAGGTTACATTGGTTGGTAACAATTAGATAGTTTACAGATGTAGAAGTCCACATCACATCATTCATGCATCGTATTATGTGCCCATCACTCAGTATCAGTTCCCTTTACATCACCTTATATCTAGTGCCCACTCCCAC
This sequence comes from Craseonycteris thonglongyai, assembly GCA_004027555.1. NCBI lineage: Eukaryota > Metazoa > Chordata > Mammalia > Chiroptera > Craseonycteridae > Craseonycteris > Craseonycteris thonglongyai. The sequence continues at coordinate 3,043 of PVKE010051041.1, forward strand.
CTCCTCCCTCAACTCTCCCCACTCCTCCCCCCACTCCAGGTAACCACGAAACCATTGTGTCCATAATGCTGGTGTCCTATCCGCTTCCCCTCCCACTCTCCCTCCCCACTCCTCCCCTTCTCCCTGGCAATCACCATGTGATTGAGTGTGTCCATAGGTCTCTGTGTCATCTACCCAAAAAACCTGAAAACCTTAATCTTTAAAGATGTCTGTACCCGCATGTTCATCGCAGCACTGTTCACAGTGGCCAGAACATGGAAACAACCAAAATGCCCTTCAATAGATGACTGGATACAGAAGATGTGGTACATTTACACAATGGAATACTACTCAGCGATAAGAAATGATAAATTACAGTCATTTCTGCCAACATGGATGGACCTAGAGACCATCTTATTAAGTGAAATAAGTCAGACTGAAAGAAGCAGGAAACGTATGACCTCACTTATAGGTGGAATACTTAATTCTTTAAAACAAATTTTTACATCTAATAATTATTCCAATATTTTGAATTGTTCATTATTTAAAGAGTCTGATCTCTCAGTCCCACCTCCAAATGAGTACAACTGACAGATAAACGCAACCTGCTTCAAAAAACCTTGCTTTTGCTTTCCCTTTACCTGACCTTACACCCTCCTTAACCCATCCCCTATGCACCTTGAATACATTTTATGTAACAATATTCCTCTGCTTATCGATATTGCTGATAATGGGCCCATGGAGAGGAAGGAATTCCAGGAGTGGAGCCAAGGAGACCAGTCTTAGGGATCATAACACACTATCCCTATAGAAATCTTGTCCCCAAATTCTAATACACTGAGTCTCTCTCTCTCTCTCTCTCTCTCTCACACACACACACACACACACACATCATATCACTTGTTAGCAAATGTCTACATTTTACATGAGCCATTCTTTTCCTTTCAAACCTAAAACTTAAATGAACAACAGCAATTCTTTTTGGAAAATGATAACTTGCATTCTTCTTACTCGTCTTGAACCTGATTGAGTTGATTACGAGTTCAGTTCAACTCAGAGTCTAATTGTTGTATATCCCAGTCCCGAACAATAGACTCTTTCTGTTTCTCCTTAGTAAATGTTACCTGCAATGATACACACATCAAAAAATAGTCTGAATATATAAAACAACAGATAGATTGCATAAATAACATTCTGAGGAAAAGAAACCAAACAAATAATGTATGGTTATATTTACACCGAGTTTGGTGCAGTTGTAAAATCAGAAAATTGGGTATCCTGGGGAGTTGAGGGAAGTTGCTGGGAAGTAGCTTAGGAATGCTCTAGAGTGGTGAGATCTTTCGTATCTTAGGAGGAGTATGAGTTACATGGGTATATGCATTTGTCAAAATTAATCGACACATGGATTTCACTGTAGGTAAAGTATATCTCAATTTTTTAAAAAAGACATTGAAATATCATTCTATGTCTCCATATCCAGAATAATATGCATAGGGAGTAAATATCTAAGAAGCATATCAAAATCCCTAGGGGGGAAAAATACTGCTTGAAGACAACTGATGTCTATAGAGTACTAACTAAATGTGAGTTGCTTTGCATGCTTATCACTTTAATTCTCACAATGAACACATGAGACCAGCAAAAGCACTGTCCCCATTCAGCAAATGAGGACACTATGGGGGAAGCTGGGATGGCTCAGTGGGTTAAGCACTTGCTTTGCAGCCCTGGGGACTGAGGATCAAATCCCGGCCCTGACCCGTGCAAACCCATATGCTGAACTGGGGAGTGCCCCCAGTTTGGTTCTCACTGGGGTGAGACCTCGGCCCAGTTCCTGTCCTGTGCAGCTCAGCGCCCACCTGTGGAATGAAACTACGTGGAAAAACCAATGATGTGCAACTATGGAGACTGTTCTGGGCCCTCCCCCTTCTCTCTGTCTCTGTCTCTCTGTCTCTCTCTGTCTCTCTGTCTCTCTCTCTGTCTCTCTTTGAAAAACAATAAAAATAAATCTTTTAAAAAAACAAGGATACTATGACATAAATGTAAGACAACCTACCCAGGACCATAGAAGAGGGACAAGAATTCTGCCCAGCAATCTCTAAACAGATATACTTCAGCTACTATCTCATAAGGATCTGTTGCTTAGAACAGCCTGCTCAATATGCTTTAATCTAGAAATGAATTTATGTAAATCCACATAAATGTTTAAAATCAAGGTTACTAACATTTTGCTTTCCAAGCCATAATAATGCCAATACTTTAAACAGTTTGGTCTTCAACTGTTAAAACACTGACACTGTCCCGTGGAAACCACCAATATCAACTACAAATTATGATACCTTTTGTCAGTCTACCAGAACTGAGTTCTCTTATCTCAGAAGTTTCCAATTAGTTTTATTTCACTCTTTCAGAACACTCAGCTTTCCCCCATCTAATGATCTCTTTCTCTTCTGAGTATCCATGGTACCCTAACTGTCTGGAGGACTGATTTGTCATTTAAAAGTTACAAATTTATGTCCAGTGTAGGCCAAGCATATCCCCGATATAGAGCATCACCAGTCTCTATTTACAGCGAAGGAAGCAGAGGCTCATTGATTTGCCCGAAGCCACACCATTAACAAGTAGACAAAGCTGAGATTTGAATGCAAGTCTGTCTTCAGGGAAAACTCAATTCATTATACTCCAATTCTGTAAACAGAAACACACCTTTTACACCTATTTCCTAATTAAAGAGTTGAGTTGCTCACTAGGTCAAAACCATGTCTCTTACATACGTCTGAGTGCCCAGAGCCTGCTGAGAGTCAAGGGGAATCCTTTTGCATCTTTACCTGTGAAGAGGGGAACTTGCTGTCAACAGGTTTGCGCAGGGAAGCAGCACTGAAGGAGGCTTCCAGCCAAGGCAAAACGCGTGATTTGATTACTTCCACACCATCATAATGTCCTCCTAAAAGAATCCGCACAACAGATCAGCAAGAGAAATCTAACCACAGCAACTCAGAGAACACAAAGAAAGAAAGGAAAGAAGAGAGAGCAGGATAGGAAAGCACAGGCCATTCTCACCTTCTTGAGCTGTTGTAGTGAGGATTCCAAAGAGCTGTCCCTGCACTTTGGCAACTTGTTCGATGAGTTCAAGGCAAACACTTAAGTTTTGATCACATGAGTTCATCTGCAAAGCCAAAGCAGTAGACATCAGTAGACGTATTTCCCTCTCCTTGCTTTCCTCAGCTTCCCCAGCAGTTTGTGTGGCTATGTAACTGAGTTCCCGTCCCCGGGGTGGGGAGTGATGTATGCCACTTCCACATGTGACCGGAAGAACACCTCTTGAGTGGTTCTCTTCTTTCTCTTTTTTCTCATCAGCCAGCCAAATGCAGAGGACCCAGAAGAAAACCTCAGGGGCATAAGGGATGGTGGAGCCAGAAGATTTGGAAGGCTGTTAATTAAGCACTTACAGTGCCTGTTGTATAATAGAGACTGTTTTTAAAATGTATATTAATTCACAGATTTAGTAGTTGTTCTAATAGCAATAACCCTGACTCCCTACTCAATGAAATCTTGCAAAAATCCTTTTATAAAGTGAATAAACCCTTTGTAACAAAACACATCATCATGTTGTAATCCAAGAGATGAGTAACCCACAAAGAGTGCGAAATATGAGGGCTGAATTAGGAGTCTTTATTCTAAAGCCGGTGACCATGGAAGACTAGTGTCTCTCAAAGACCCATGGCCCTGAATGCAGATAGTGAGGGGTTTATAAAGGCAAAAACTGCATCCTGTTATTCCAGTTGGGTTTAGCAAAGCATTTGTACAGAAGCCAAAAAGCATATTTCAAATTCTGATCTGGGAACAGTTGAAGGGTTCACAATAAACAGGGGCACCTGCGCAATGGAAAATTACAGTTACGGGGTTGAGCTAGCGGTGCAATAATGGCGCAGAATGCCAGGTAGAAGAATATTCACTATAACCATCACTTCCTAATTCACCTGTTTTATTGGTTCTTGTCCTCTAAGTTTAGTATGTGCATAAAGAACACTACTTGTTATCAGTAAGAAGGTACTGCTGGGTTGAGAATGCAATGGTGAATAAGACAGAAAAGATGAGGCAGGCCATAGGGCAGATTAGTGGGGAGACAGGAGAGTAGATAGTTACCCTGCACGGGACTAGTAAGTTTTAATATTGGGGTGAGCATAGGTCTATTTAAGAGCTTATTGTCATGAAAAGTCAGGAAAAACTTCTGAGAGGAAGTGAAATATAGGCAAGAAAATATTAGGCAGACTTGGGGAAAGGGGCAGTTGGAGTGGCTGTGATACAGTCTAAGCAGTAAGAGCAGAATATAAAGAAGCCAAGAAGTAGGCCTTTTAGCTATTATCCTGCATTTTTTGTCTCCTTGGTGAATGTTTACCTTTTACTAATTAGCCAAACCTCTAATTGATTCTAACACTAAAGGAACACAAGTGCAAACAACAAATAACATAGGGGTAAAAATGTACAGATTGATGTGTCTTCTCAAGCCATAGCAGTGGGTGCCTCCTGGACACTACGAGTCTCAAGACAGGAATCAGGGTACAAGGCAGATAGAAACTAGAATGAAGAGGAAAAGTTTCGGTGATCTCTATGCAAACATTTGCAAGTTTACAAAATGGGTATCTGTGTCATCAAGGGAAGAGGTTCAAATAGGCAGTAAGCTCCTGTGGACAGAGACTGTGTCTGGCCTGGTCACTATTGTATTCCCAGCCCTGCATTCTAGGGTCTCCACATAGTCAGGCTCAATACTACCCATTGGATGGCTAAATAAACATGAGACAATTCCCTCCCTTTGGATTTGTTACATAGCACCAGGCGCTATTAACACTTTACATATATAAACTCAGTTAATCCCACAATTGTGCACTATATGAGTACCATTATTATCATCCCCATCTTCCAATGACAAAGCTGAGATGCAGACAGGCTAAATAACTAGCCCAAGGTCACTTGGCTAGTAAAATGTCATTACTGAGATTGGATCCCCAGCTGCCTAGTTCCAGAGCCCATGCTCTTAACTATACTGACTTTTAGATGGCCATTTAGTGCTGGTAGTACAGAGAGGACTAGATGGTGTTACAAGGAGTGAACGGGGAAAATGCCTCCTCCTTATGTAAGTTGTTTCGCATGCTTATCACACAGCTAAATCATGGATGCAGAGACTAGAGAAAGAGGGAGCTGGGCTGTGGAAATAGCTGAGGCAAAGGCCCTATGGCAGGAAGAGTTTGGCAACCTTGAGAACCAACAGTAGGAGCGTGTGGCAGAAGCAAAGAAGATCAGAGAGGTTGGCAGACCAGATCCTGGAAGGCCTTGTAGGCCTGATAGAAGTTTGGATGGAATAACTTATAGCCTAAGGAGGAACTGCTGGTTTGCTTTCTATGCCTGTGTAAATACAAGGACTGACAATTAAGTTTGCAAATTCATCTTAGAAAAAGTGCTACATACTTCACTGCTGACTATCACTACAATCACCTTCAAAGTCCTCCCCTTGGGAAGCTCTGCACCGACACCAGCGCCTAGTCCAGCCTCTTGTTCTAGAATTGCCATCAGAACGATTGTTCTATTGCTCTTGATGTACTGAATGTCATCAAGATGTCTTCATTTCAGTATTTCCTTTATCTTCAGGTAAAGAAAAAAGTCATTGGGGGCCAGATCAGGTGAGTTGGGAAGGTGTTCCAATCCAGTTACTTGCTCACTGGCTAAAACCTCCCTCAGACAGTGCCGTGTGAGCAGGAGCATTGTCATGACGCAAGAGCTATGAGTTGTTGGTGAAAAGTTCAGGTCTTTTTTGTCTAATTTTTTCAAGCAGCCTTTCAGCGCTTCCAAATATTCAAGTTGGTTGACTGTTTTTCCAGTTGGTATTATACAAATTCATAATGGACAATCCCTCTGATATCAAAAGGGTTAGCAGCATCATTTTGACTCTTGATTTTGACTGACAGAAGGGTTTTGGTTGTGGAGAATTGGCTGACTTCTGTTGTGCACTTTGATGCTTTGTTTCAGGGTTGAATGATAAACCCATGCTTCATGACCAATGGTAACATAGCCCAAAACATCATCTTGCCTCTCCAAACGGCCTTGGCAAAACTTTGATCCTCCTTTGCTATTGTTCGTTGGTGAGCTCCTTTTGGACCATTTTTACACAGGCCTTTCTCATACCAAAATTTTCAGTGGAGATTTTTAAAACTTTTTCTGTCAATGTTGGCTTGCTCTGCTGTGCTTCTCACAGTCAGCCCACAATTTTGATGCACAACTTGATGAATTTTGGCATTCTTTTTTGTCAGTTCTGCTCGTTACTGGCCTCCCTGACCTCTCTTCTTCAATGACATTTTCTCTCCCCTCAAAAAAACATTTAATCCATTTGTGCACTGCCATTTTCTTCATGGCATTATCCCAGTCAACTTGGACTAACATGTCCCTGATTTCACTTCCACACTTGCCAAGTTTAACAGAAAATGTAATGTTTGTTTTTTGCTCTCAGTGAAGCTCTAACATTCTTCCTTTGGCACATAATAAAACACAAAATAACCATAATGAACACCATTCAGCAGAACACCACCACATGTTGACACATCCACAGTGGTGAGACACTGATATACGAAGGTCATGAAACCTTACTGAGTTGTTTGTACAGTGCTGTCAATGTACATGCGTGGTGGAAAGTTTGCAAACTCAATTGTCAGAACTCAGAGTACCTGGTGACTAGCTCTGATGTAGCACTTCTTTCTTTTTTAATTTATTTTGTTATCACGTCTTTTAATATTTCAAAATAGGCCATGATGGGACGTCAACATTTCCAAATTCTACAGATAGAGGAAAGGAGATATTCTTTACTTTCCCCATGATTACCCATGTTTATAGGGGGTCTATTGTTTGAAGGCCCATTTGTTTAACAGAGTCATTCAAACTCAGTGAGCTGAGAGGAATGGGGTTACAGGAAAGCCTTCAACTATATAACTGGTTATTTATGATTATTCTCCCTGGGACTACATGGGCAATGTGGCAGATCTGAATTTTTCTGAGGTCATTCCTAATTCTATGCTAATATTAGACATCAGTGTGAACAATAATCTAATTTATCAGTTATAAGCACTTGATAATTATTTTCTTTTTTTTATCCTTTTTTTTATTGTTAAAGGTATTGGGGTGACATTGGTTGGTAACAATTAGGTAGTTTCCAGGTGTACAACTCTACATTACATGACCCATGCATCGCATTACGTGCTCACCACCCAGAATCAGCTCTCCTTCCATCACCATACACCTGGTGCCCACGCCCAATCCACCCCACTACTTTCTCTCCCTCCCCCTTCCCTGTAGCACTTATTTCTGTTGTAACCATTTGTTTCTTTGTCTCTGTGCCCTTCTCCTAATAAGAGTATGAGTTTTTTAAAGATGATTTTATTTTTTTCATGTTTATATCAATTGCCACTAATACCCATAGCAAATTGTAGGACTCAACAATATTTGATCGATGAATGAATGAATAACTTAATAGCATAATATTGACAGGGTCAGAACATTTGGAACCCAGAGCCTGAACACTGTCTCCATCCCTTCCTCATTGAATCTCTTTACACTTGCTGTGTAACTCTTGCACTTAGCACATTGACCTCCAATTTTTCTTATACAGCCTTCTGTTTTGTGGCTAAACCATGCCATGTGCTAAATGGACAGAGACTGGGCAGGGGAGTCAAGCAGACCTGAATGAGTGTCTTAGTTCTG
>PVKE010051042.1:0-10761 GCA_004027555.1 Craseonycteris thonglongyai
CAATGTCCATAAAAAGCAACGCTCATATGGCAAAACTGAGTCAGAGAAAAGAAGAAAATGAATCACAACCCAAAATCACCTCACCAAGTATTTTCAGAAAATTAAGAATGACTTAAATCAGGGGTGTCCAATCTTTTTTGGCTTTTCTGGGCCACTTTGGAAGAGTTGTCTTGAGCTGCACATAAAATACACTAACATTAATGATAGCTGATGAGTTTGTTTTGTTTTTTAATCTCATGAGGTTTTAAGAAAGTTTACAAATTTGTGCTGGGCCACGTTCAAAGCCATCCTGGGCCACATGCGGCCTGTGGCCACAGGTTGGACAAACTTGACTTAAATGCTCACATATGAGAGCTGTGCAGAAAGTATCCAGCCATATAATATGAATATCAGAGGAATTTATGGATGGGTTTTTTCCAGACAGCCCTCATACAGAAATTCTAATAATAATTCAGAAAGCTATTAAAATTGTCCTCAATTAGAATAGGGAAGGTCTTTAATTGGTTATTCATTAACAATTAAAATTGCTGAAGAAAATGAAAATTTGAGGCACCTATTTAGAATTTCTTGGGAAAAAATGGACAATATTTCTGTTTCATGCATATATTTTAGTATTATAGGAATAGATTTTAAATTGTTTGCTTTCCATGTATGTCATGGAATTTCATGCAATTCCATGTTCTTTCTGCCTTCTTTGTTTTCTAAGTACCATTTTATCTATTATTCTGGTATATTTGGCATATGCATATATTCATACATATCTACTCACTCATATATAAATAAAAACACTATTTTAAGTTCAAAAGGAAGTTTACATAAATAATGGAAGCAGCCACTTAAACCACGTTTGTTTTACTTTCTCTACTCTGCCCCCTTTATATGAGGGCAGACTTTGTCCTCTGCTTTGAAGAATAAAAGGATATGTGAAATTATACATTTTTGGATCTATCTCTGTTCATGATTTTAGTCCCTAAAGCTTAATCTCAGCATTAGAATTCATTTTATCCTTTGTATTAGGGCACATTTGGTTGTAGAAAAGAGGAATCTACTTAAAATAGCTCAAGTAAAGGGGGAAATGGAGTTTATTATAAGGCTACAGAGCTCCTATAAACCAAGAGGCCTCAGAACTAAGTGAAGAAACCACAGCACTTGCCATTCTCAGTTTTCAATCCAGGATTCCACTGTAAGCATTATTCAACTACCAATGCTCTCAATTCTAGACTTCTTCCTAAACTAAATGATGCTTTTCTAAATGACTAATTTGATTTTTCATTCCCTCCTTGGTGGACTCCTCTAGCTCCTCTATACCATAGGGTAAAGTCCAAATACCTTCCATAGCACACAGAGCTTCTCACCACAAGCTCCAGCCAGTCTGCCCAGCCTCACTTCCAGCCACTCTTCTACCCCATCCACGTGATGCCTGGACCACTAACTGGTAGCACATTGAGAAATTTCTGCATTATCTATTTTATGTTCTTGTTTATCCTGTGTGTTATTGTTGTTCAGTATTATTGCTTTCTGCCACTCATTACTTGTATATCTATTTCAATTACATTGTAAATTAAGCAGGATTTTGAACTAGTCTAGGAATTTAATTGATTGTTTCTGATTAGATCTATGAATATTTATGTCAGGCACTCTCAACATTTATTACATAAAGGTGAATAGTGAAGTCTCTGAATTTAGGAAGTTCACACAGTCTAGCTGGAAAGAAAGCAGACAGGTAAACAAATAACTGTAATGCAATGTGACAAGTGTGAGAATAGAAATACACATGTAGTAATCTAGGAATGCAAAATAGATTAATTTTGCCTGAGCTGGTCACAGAAAACTGCAGCTAAGAGAGTTGAAATTTGAGCTGGGAACTTGATCAGAGGAAAAAGGGAGTTCCAGGCACAGAGCAGCAGAAACAAAGCTAAGACTTGTATATAGACCCCTGCCAGGACAACACCTTACCCTGAACCACTATCCCTTTCTCTCTCTGAGGATCTGCAACAAAGGGTTGAATAGCCTTTTCTTTGGAATTTACAAAACCCAAAGCATATAATCATACACCCCTCCCTTTTTCTGTAAGAGAGTGATGGTTGAATTCAGACTCTGGTGGCTCCTGTATACCTGCCTTTCTGAAAGCAACCACTCTCTGATTCAAAGGCAATTTCCCTTCTAAAGGAGTGTCCTACATGATTCCAAGCAGCTTTATGGTACCTCTCTTTCTGGAGAAGAGAAAAAGAAACTTAATCTCAGAAAATTCCACTGTACATGTAATTATTTCTTTTCAGAACATTGGTTCTCATCCTGGACCTTTAGGTTACATTTAACTAGACAGATTTTGAAGATTCAAACACCCAGGCAGCACACCAGACCAATTAAATCAGAATTTCTGAGAGTAGGACCCAAGCATAAGTATTTTTAACCACCCTCCACCCCTCCCATCCCCCCCACGCCCCCACACACACCATCCCCCACACACACCACCACCACCACCACCACCAGATGATTCCAATGCAGGTCGAAAAGCAATAATTTATGGGGGGTTACCCTCTTAATATAGATATTTAACTATCATAAATCGTAAGCTTCTCTGACAAGAGTTGGATTACTTGTTGACTCAGAAATGAAATAGACAACCATTGCCTTTATTCATCCCCAAAGTAAAATTAGTCTCTTTCTGTTTAGGTTTATCTCACTCACACAGTCTTTCTCGATGTTCCTTTCCTTGATGTGCTTGTATCTTTCAGGTTCATGACCTCGGGTCAGTAGACAGGTTTTTGGCCAAGTAGGTTTAAGAGAAAGATCTGCAGCCTATCTAAGCTCTCTCGTTCATTATTTGTATAGCAAGGAAGTCCCCTTGGCTTAGGGATGAAGACTCTTATGTCTTTATCCCACGTGAGGATATTCTATAGGATTAAATCTCTGCAGTTCCCTCTTCATGTCTAGCTTGGTCTGAGGCCCTGACTGATAGGCTGAAGTCAGGATCAGTGCTGGCCTTTCCACTGCCTAGTCCTCCTGATGTGCTGTTGAGGAGGGGATGAGGGGAACGTAAAGATCCTGACTCCAGGAAAGAAGGGAATAACTTCAGGTTGAGAGAAGATGGACAATCAACCCTCATCCTGAGACATGAGGCCTGATCTCTGCCCCCTCTTTCCCCTAATCTGAGGGCAGAAATTGTGAGAAGGCAAAGTGCAAGAGGTCTGGCAGAGAAGAGAGGAGTGAACCAACCACCTAGCACACCAGAAAGTCATCAGCAGAGTGGCGAAGGAGAAAATCAGAGCCCCAGCAATCACCGTGACAGTGACAGGAAAACAAAACCCAGAGCAGACAAGAATGCTGATGCTCCAGTCCGTTGAGTCAGAAAGAACTGATTTTTCATCAGATTAACCAGCTAATGCCTGTGGATGAAGCATTCCACACAAGTATTGGCTGCAGCCAGGCTGCACATTCGTCAGCACTGAACTGACATCATGTAAATTCACAGGCAGATGCCAAAGTTGACGAAAACTCATGATTCACTCCGTGTCTATTGGGCATACACAGCTAACAGAATGACCTCTAAGGCCCTTTCTGGCTTTTTTACTCTGAGATTCTGTAGCTCCCAAGTGACCTGGCATGTCCAAAAAAGTGTACTTGGAAGAATTTCCAAGGAGCTTTGTCCAGATGTATGTTCTACATGAAAAATGAGGGGCCATTCTGCCGAGGGAAGAAAAATGGCCAGAGGCAGTTTCTAACAGGGGAATGGCTGCTCTGTGTGCCTGTTCTTCCTAAGTAGTCCTCTAAACAGTATATAAGGGTAGGGCCGGTGCCTCTGATCAGTCCCTACCCAGGCAATGAAATTTGGGGGGGGGGGGGGAGTAAAAATCTGGCTCTTCTTCCTGGTTGCCCATAGACAGTATTCCCTTAGGGCCATACTATAGAAGGCATACCCACCTCCCGTTGCACTATGCAATCTGTCTACCCTTCTGTGGCTTTCTAAGCTTATTTGTTCAAAGGCACCATGGGGGGGTCTTGGTCTTTATTTCTAATCACTCCAGGTAGTAAACACTGTGCCAGTTCCATCTGGACTGAGAACTAGAGCCAGCAGAGAACTCAGTGGAAATAGGGCCTCTGGAAAGATGGAAGCAGACCATGTGTTCCCTCCACATGCATAACAGTCTCTGTTCTCACACTGAGGTGCCAGCTGCAGCACCTCGCCCTATCCCCGTCAGACCCTTGACTCATTCTCTTTTTAATCACTTATTCTGGCTGTTCTTCCTGCCAACAATAATTTGTAATGATTTCACATATAATATTCTTCTCATCGTGGTACAGCATAAATAGTAAGATTATAATAAAAAGGATAAATAGAAAATTCTGCTTACACAATTCTTTGCCTATGAAAGTCAGGGGGAAGAAAATATTTCTTGAATTGGGAACATTGATAGGGTTTGGATTATAATCACCCTCTTTTTTTAAAAATATATATATATTTTCTACTTAATAAATTTTCTTATAAGAACCCAACTACTGAGGCTGGGTTCACTTGAGGATGTTTTCTGTGGCTCTATATTTTTAGAAGGAGACAAAATAACATGAAAAAATGACACCATGGAGTAAATATCTTTTAAACAGTAACTTCAAAACATATCCTAAAATCCATAATGAATTTGTGCAATCTTATAAACCTCTGTTGGGTACGTCATTTGAAATAAAAGATGATAGAAAAATTCACTTATTCTACAAAATCTTCAAAATTTAGTGAAACAGTACATTCTCTGGTAATTTCATGTCTTCAAATTTCTCAGAATTGTGAGAATCAATAACTTGAACTCAAAAGGAGAACACAAGCCAATTAATTTTCTATGCCTGTGGAGAAAGAGTATTTTTCAGATGAAAAATTCAGGTAAATGTGAGAACTCAAAGAATTCTGGGATTTTTGAGCCAGAAGAGAAGAAATTTGCTTAGACAGGTATTGAGAAAACCAATTAGGCCATTTCCTATAAAACAGAATATAATAAAACCTCCAGAGTTCAGATAACCAAGGCAGGCTGGAATTCAAGAAAAAAAATAGGGAAGACACGAAAACGCACCATGACTTCAGACCAAAGTGTATTTATTTTAGGACACGAAGATTTGAGACTCAGATAAATTTTTACTACTTCTACCAGAATCATTACTACGTCTACCAAAAATATATGCTGTACTTTAAACATTAGATCATTGTAAGGATCTTTATACTCATTTATTTTCCCATTTCATAAATTTCAGAATCATCTTCATCCATTATCTTCCTTAAAAAGATGTTTTTTCTACCTGCATAATGTGACTTTTTTATTATAGCTCTTGATTTTGGATGATATCTCCCTGCCTTCCTTGGCCCATTATGTGATAGCATTTACTGAGATGGAAAAGAAGACTATCTAATGTAAAGAGTCATATGTAAGTTTGAAATTTTTAAAAACAAAATTAGCAAGAAAAGTTAATTTCACAGAACCATTACAGATTAATGTCTAGTAATCATAGAAATTAGGAAAAGAGCCTAAAGATTAGAAATGGATAACTTCTATCTAATGAACAATAGTGGCAAGGTAAAAGAGAATAACTCCAGAAGTACAAGTCCATATCACTAATTGTTACCAACCAATGTCACCCCATTAAATTTAACAATAAAATATAATAAAAAAAAAGAAAAAGAAAATAACTCTTCTATGACTAGGAACTAAGGAGAAAGAAATACAAAATTACAGGTTTATTTACAATGGTTTATAAACACACAGATAAAGAAGTGACATTAGAAGCTAGTATGAGGTCCTTTAAAAAGAAAAAAAGAATCATTTTCTGTAATTAAGATTAGAAGTTTGCTCATTAAAACGAATTCTACAGACAAATTATAATTTCAGCAAGTCTCTTATACTGTCATGGACAAGATGATTTGGTGTGAGATAGGATGATGATTTAGTGAGTGGGTTGAAATTTCTTTGGAATGTGTCACTCTCTCCCACTACACTGGTAGCTCAATGACAGAAAAGAGCACATTTTATATTTCTTTATGTCTATGGCACTTAATTCAGTGCCTGACAAATATTAAGAGCTCATTCTGTTCTTCCTGAATTCATAGGTGCTTAAACAAGTCTACTCAAATTAAACTTTTTAATGGATGTGGATCAACCACAAAAGTATTGCTAAGTGGCATGTTTTAAATACTCAGTGACCTAGTGCATAAGAATCAGAAGCTAATAACCAGACAGAGGACAGTAGTCCTATATCTCATAATGACTAACACAAGATTACATTTATAATAAATGTGCAATAACAGTTTTTCTTAACTTTAAAAAAAATTAATCATGCTATTTTCAAGTTTTAATGTCTATTATTGTTAGGATAACTGAATATCCACATCTGGACTCCTATGTCACACCATATATACAAAAATTAACTTAAAATGTGTCAAAAAATCTATACGTAAAAGCTAAAACTATATAAAACTCTCAGGAGAAAACATCAATGTAAATCTTCATGACCTTGGATTACAGAATGGTTTCATAGAAAAGATACCAAAAGCACTAACAAAAAAGAAAAAAAAAATTAAACTGGACATCATCAAAATTTAAAAATTTTTTGTGCTTAAATGGACACCAACAAGAATGGGAGAAAATATTTGCAAGTTGTATATATGATAAAGGACTTGTATTTAGGTCTATAAAAAAAACTATTAAAAATCAATGATAACAGGACAAATAATCCAATTTTTAAATGGTCAAAGGATTTGAATAGACATTTCTCCAAAGAGTTAAACACATGAAAAGATGCTCAACATCATTAGCCATCAAGGAAATGCCAAATAAAACCACAGGAGATACCACTTCATACCACTAGAATAACTACAGTTAAAAAGAAAAAGAGGGGAAGCTGGGATGGCTCAGTGGGTTAAGCGTTCATTTTGCAGTGCTGGGGACCCAGGATCGAATCCCGGCCCCGACCCATGCGGACCCATATGCTGAACTGGGGAGTGCCCCCAGTTCAGTTCTCTCTCTCTCTCTCTCTCTCTCTCTCTCTCTCTCTCTCTCTCTCTCCCCCTCTCTCTGTCAAATAAATAAATAATTAATTAAAAACAATAACAAAAAAGAAGAGGTAGCCTTTAAAAAAAGAAAAAGAGAAAACAGACAATAGCATTTGTTATAGCCCAATGCTGATGAGATAAAGTTAGAACCCTCATAAACTTCTAGCGGGGATATATAATCATACAGCCACTTTGGTAAACAGTTTGGCAGGTCCTCAAACAGTTAAACATAGAGTTACCATATGATCCAGCAATTCTACTCCTAGGTATATAGCCAAGAGAAATAAAAGCGTGTGTCCACACAAAAACTTGTCCATGAATATTCATAGG
Source organism: Craseonycteris thonglongyai (assembly GCA_004027555.1). NCBI lineage: Eukaryota > Metazoa > Chordata > Mammalia > Chiroptera > Craseonycteridae > Craseonycteris > Craseonycteris thonglongyai. Next base: position 7,364 of record PVKE010051042.1, read on the forward strand.
AGCATTATTCACGATAGTCAGAAGGTGGAAATAACACAAATTTCCATCATCTGATGAATGAATAAAATAATCTGCATATAATGGCATATTCCTCAACAATAAAAGAACTGTAGAATTGACATATGCTACAACATTGATGAACCTTGAAAACATTATGTTAAGTGAGAGAAGCCAGTCACAAATCACAACATATTGTATAATTCCATTTATGGGAAATGTCTAGAAAAGGCAAATCTATAGAAATAGAAAGTAGATTAGTGGTTGCCTAGCAGTAGGAATGACGAGAGGATTGAGGAATGACAGCTAAGGGGTTTCTTTTGGAGGGTAATAAAAATGTTCTAAAATTGTAGTGATGGATACAAAATTCTGTGCATATGCTAAAAGTCATTGTATTGTACACTTTAAATAGGTGGATTGTTTGGTATGTAGATGATGTCTCTATAAAGCTGTTTTAAAAGGAAACCTCTGGTGGGCTTCCTGTTTGTGGTAGACATGAAGATACACTACCCAGATCCTTGAGGATCTGCTGCCCAGGAGTGAGCAGCACAGTTAGCAGATAGCTTACAGCTGTCAGCTCCTTCAAGGTCAGCCTCAGCTTCAGAGGGCTGCCTTGCTCAATATGAGAGAATAGAAAACATATACAATGGTCTCTTTCCTCAGTTCCTGGCATAGGACTCCTAAAACCCTTATAATTTCCTAAGTGATAGTAAATAGATAGCATAGAATAAATAGTAAAAGTAAAGGGAGAAGAAAAAATTTTCCAAAAACAGATTACTTATAACCTAATATCTTTGAGGGTGGGCTGGGAAGAAGCTATTGCATCTATGAAGAATTAAAAAATTGGGGAGAAAATAACAATTGGAGACTAAGTTATACATTTTGATAAATAAAAAATGTGATAAAAATTAAAATGCAATAGAAAGCTTTGAACGCTCTCAAATATAGAACAAATGACAATGAGATGAATAATAGAAGGGAAAAACCACCCAGGAACCAAGATTCATAGCAAAGAACAGCGTAAGAGATAAGAGAAAATTCTGGGGGAAGGGGAGGGGGCCAAACAAAAAATACAAATAAAGGATTGAACTTTCCAATATCAATACCAGAAGCTCTAAAATACAGGAGGAATACCTGACAAGTTAAGATATGGGGGAAGTATCCTCAAAAGTCTCAGGAAAAATTTAACTTATAATTCTATATAAAGTCAAATTATCAATCAAATATAAGAATAGACTGACAATATTTTTAGGAATTCAAGGACTCAAAATTGGACATTCCATGTATCCTTTGTGGGGGTGGGTTGGGGATTTCTGGGACATGTGCTCCACTAAAAGCAATAGAGTAAACTAAGAAATAAACAGAGTTCAGGAAACATGAACACCAACACAGAACAGTGAAAGATGACAGGAGAGCAACTGGTCTAGATGGGAGCAGGAGACAAGAGCAGAGATGTTCTCAAGGATAAAAGAAAGGAAGTAAGTTATCTGATACATTTGATCATATGGAAATAGTATTATGAAGTGTTTTCAAAAATCTATGGAATATTTAGAAAAAAGAGCAATAGATGTATAGAAAACAAAATCTTTAAAAAATCAAGGCAGGGGTGCCGGGATAGCTCAGTGGTTGAGCGCTTGCCTCACAATCTTGAGGTATGGGGTTTGATTCCCAGCCCCAGCCCATGCAAACCCAAAAGCTGAACTGCAGCATAACGTAACCACGGGATGCTTCTGCAGTGAAGGTTCTCCCCTCCCATGTGGGAGACACCGGTTCCATTCCCATCCCTTGCAGCCCCATATCTACCTGTGTGGAATGAAACCATGTCACAACTAATTTGTACAACTATGGAGACTGCTCTGGGCTCTCTCTATGTCTCTCCTCTCTCTTACCTTCTCTCAAAACAATAAAATAAATCTTAAAAAAAAACAAAGTAATTTCCTACTAAAAAAAAAAGCAAAAGGTTATATAAAAATAAAATATAATCAGGGTACATTCCTAAGCCAGGCAGTAAATGGTATTTATATTGTCATCATAATATAAATATTGAATATTGATTTACCTCCCCAAACCATATAATTGTTGAGAAGATGGAGTAGAGAGAGGAAGAAGAAGTGGAGGTATTTAAAAGATAAATTATTATCTATGAAAACAAGATCTCAATAGATAATGTTTAAAAATGATAGTCAAACACATAATTTTAAAATACAGAAAATGGAATAAAATTTAAAAAACTAAAAGAAATGGACATGGTTGCCTCTAAGAGCAGTGCTTAGATATGAGAAAGGAGTGGACAGCAAACTGCTAAATTTTGTTATGTCTTATATTTGACTTTTAAAACTATTTGCATATATTACTCTGACAAAAATAAAATTCATTGGCAAATAAAACTTATAAAGATTCCCAATTTCCTAGCATAGTTGAACTAAATGACTTGTTATTCAAATTATGAAAAGGGGAAAGAGCATGAACTGCAAATTCAGAGAGGTGTGTCATTTATTCACTGTCTGACTTTGGTGAACCTTTTTAACCCTTTTATTATATCATCTAAAAAAGCACTCATAACACTTCATTGTAGGATTGTTATGAGACTAAAGCAAGGCAGTGTACTCTTAATATCTAACACAGAGCCCAGCATGTAATTGAGGCTTAATAAATGTTAACCATTGTTATTATTAATTAGTCTGATGTTCAGGAACCTTCATCAGTGCACTCTTCTTTTCCAAGTTTCATTTTCTCTTCTCTCTACAAACTGACATGGCTTTTCTTTGTTTTAGCCACATCTTCTTTTTTAATACTTGTTACTGGCTTTATACAAACCTCTGTAGCCAACTGGAAAAATTATCTCAAAACTTTTTTTCTAAAATGCTGTATGCTAATGTAGCCACTATGGAAAACAGTATGACGGTTCTTCAAAATGTTAAAAATAGAACTACCTTACTACCCAGCAATTCTACTCCTGGGTATTTATCCAAAGAAATCTAAAACACTGCTTCAAAAATATATATACACCTCCATTGTTTACTGCAGTGCTATTCACAATAGCCAAGATATGGAAACAAACAAAATGCATAATTGGAGCATTACTTTATATAATATAAAATTATATATATATGTGTGTGTGTATATATATGTATATATATATGTGTGTGTGTGTGTGTGTGTGTGTGTGTGTGTGGTGTCCCAAAATTCACACAAGAAGTAATTTTGATAGAAAATACAGGTTTATAATTAAAAATTGTAAATTTTCATTGCTCAACAATGAAAACACGTTGTTCTTTCATGTAGCACTCCATTTTTAATAACCCTGAACTGTCAGCTGTCACGCTGTTTTTTTTTTCGTTGGCAACACTTTACTGCACAAATGACGCAAAATTCAAATCTTGCGTGAATTTTGGGACACC
>PVKE010051043.1:0-10758 GCA_004027555.1 Craseonycteris thonglongyai
GGGGGAGGGGGGAGTGGGCACCAGATATATGGTATTGGAGGGGGGCCTGATTCTGGGTGGTGGGCACATAATGCCATGCATGGGTGATGTGATGTGAACTTGTACATCGGGAAACTATCTAATTGTTACCAACCAATGTCACCCCATTAAATTTAACAATAAAAAAAAAAATTAGGGGAAGCCGGGATGGCTCAGTGGGTTAAGCGCTCACTTTGCAGCGCTGGGGACTGAGGTTCGAATCCCGGCACCGGCCCGTGCGGAACCATGTGCTGAACTGGGAGCTCCCCCGGTTCAGTTCTCTCTCTCTCTCTCTCTCTCTCTCTCTCCTTCTCTCTCTGTCAAATATAAATTAAAAAATATATTTAAAAAAATTTATAAAAAAATTATGGGTTTTAGCTGAAAATATGTAACAACTCTATAAGACAACTACATTGAATAAAGAAAATCAACTGGGTGTGCATACATATAATTCTAAACCATATGTCTAGTCCTTAATCTCTCATCTTTAATAGAATTCTGTAGTTCCTACTATATTTAAGTCATTTTGTTAGAATAGTATATTATTTCTTCAAACAATTAAAAAGTATTAATTACTTTATTTTAATATTTTCTGAAGACTAAGACCAACCACAAATAATGCTGGTCTAAAGCACCCAGATAGTGTTTGGTCTGGATGAAAATTTTAATTCAAGCAATGAGGGAAGAGAGTCAGTGAAGCAGGATCCCATACCACCTCTGTAGATTAAAGCATTAATTTATATGTGAATTGTTCGAACTGGATTTTAAAAGCAAAAACTTTAATTGATAGTCAAGATAAAAACAAAACAAAACATCAACCTATGGCTTTATCATATCATTTCATGTGGTGTAGCTATATGGCTTGTGTATAAACCTTGATCAATAAAAATGGATTCATAATCCAAGACACTTTTTTTTGTGACAAAGGTTTTATACCATTCCAATATATTACACAGTCTATTATAGGAATCAACTTCCAATTATCAGGTCACTGATTTAAAAAGAAAGAAAGAAAGAAAAGCTCATATGTATTTCCATAACGAGTTATAGTTTCAATTGATATTTTCAAGACTTATATCCAAAATTTTTCCAATATTTTCAATTTAATTTGTAAGCCAAGGATTCTTATTTCTTCCCTACTAAGAAGTATAGTCAGAGTCCTTTAAAGTCTTTCAACATTCATACAATGGTAACTATAAAGACTCCGGAAGAAGGCAATTACACCAAGAAAATAATAACATTTGTTTTTTAAGTACACTGATGAAAAGGACAAGGAGACTGATTTGACATAAACCATCAGTAGCCTTTCCAAACTTTACTTCAATGAACAAAAGATTTCCACCTACCTAGACAAGGATAATAATTCTTCACATGTGCCCTGAAATATTCCAGTAGTGTCAGAGACCCAGGCTCTATACCTAACAAAAACTCTCTTGCTCAATGACAAATGTTGCTTTTTGTAGCATGTTTCTTCCATCCTTCTACTGTTACTTCGTAACTACAGATCCCAGAAAAATAAAATAAAAATGATCAGGGAATAAATACATTATACTCTCTGAGTTAAAATACTATATGTAGAAAAAAAACCTTTGATAGTGCAAGGCATGGTAACTATAACTGCACTTTACCAGTTAAATAGAGAGAGCCAAGAACCTGATATATGAATACTGATAATTAACCTGTACAATTACTATAGATTTATTTATTTATTTATTTATTATTTTTTATTGACAGAGAGAGAGAGAGAGAGAGAGAGAGAGAGAGAGATACAGAGACAGAGAGAGAACTAAACTGGGGGAGCTCCCAGCTCAGCATATAGTTCCGCACGGGCTGGGGCCGGGGCCGGGATTCGATCCTCCGTCCCCAGGGCTGCAAATTGAGCGCCTAACCCACTGAGCCATCCCGGCTTCCCTTTTATTTATTTATTTATTTATTTATTTATTTATTTATTATTTTTTATTGACAGAGAGAGAGAGAGAGAATATAGATTTAAAAATAGATAGGTTATGTATAAACATAACTGCTGTCCATCATTTAAAAAGACAAGGCTCTTTACAAACAGAAAATCAGACAATAAACTACTAAATTATACGTGTTGAAAAGCATTTGCAGAAACACATACTAGAGCCCACTAAAAAATTAATTAAAATCAATCTTTTAGCAATTCAATTGTTTAACACTAAGCAATCTATTCACTCAACTACTAGATATTTATAGTACAAAAAGCTTATTAAATACAGGTCAGTAATACAGACATTATTGCTTCTTACCTAGATAATAGAGTCTAGAAGTGAGATAATCCTAAAACAAATAAATTTATAAATATACACATTATGCAAATTTTAATATATTAGACACAAAAAACTTATAATAGATAAATAAAACTATGAAAAATATATAAATATATAACAAACTAATATTATTAATAATTTTCTTATAAAACTATATCTTTTTAACAAGTACTGAGAATGGGAGGGATATTTGAGTGTAGAAGATTATGCTAATTTCCTCCAATTTAGGAAGATACTACATCAAGGTTATCTTATACTTTTTATTGATATTGACCTTGAAATATATGTATGTATGCATGTATGTATATGTATGTGTGTGTGTGTCAATAGACACACACACACATACATATATATATACTATATAAGGACATATTCTGTGTATATATATAGTATGAAGTCTGACAAGTAAGTTTGTGAACTAATTCTAGAAAAAATGACACATATCTTATTGCTGAATATCACTATGGTCACTTGGAACGTACTCCCCATGGAAAGCTACACACTGGTGTCAGTGCCTAGTCCACTCTTGAAAGCAATTTTGGAACTCTTTTCCTGGAATGGCCGTCAGTGTCATCATATTGTTACCCTTGATGTTCTGAATGTCATCAAAATGTCTTCCTTTCAATATTTCCTTTATTTTCAGCTAAAGAAAACAGTCACTGGGGGCCAGATCAGGTGAGTATGGAGAGTGTTCCAATACAGTTGTTTGTTGATTGGCTAAAAAAGTCACTTATAGACAAAGCTGTGTGAGCTAGTGCACTGCTGTGATATGAAGATCATGAGTTGTTGGTGAAAAGTTCAGGTTGTTTTGTCTAACTTTTGCATGCAGCCTTTTCAGCAGTTTCAAATAGACAACTTGGTTGACTGTTTGTCCAGTTAGTACATATTCATAATGCACAATCCCTCTGATATCAAAAAAAAGCTTAGAAAAATTGTTTTGACTCTTGATTTAGACTGATGTAACTTTTTTAGGTTGTGGGAAATTGACTCTCATTGCACAATTTGAAACTTTGTTTCAGACTCCTATTAGTACACCAATGTTTCATCACCAGTGACACCACCACCTATAACATTATCTTGCCTCTCCAAAAGATCTTGGTGAACTTTGACTCTCCTTTGCTTCTGTTCATTGGTGAGCTCCTTTAGGACAACTTTTGCACACACCATTTTTGTGCCAATTTTTTCAGTTCATATTTTTTTTACTGCTTCTTTATGGACGTTTTCTTTGTCTGCTATGCTTCTCACAGTTAGCTGATGATTTTGATGCACAATTCAATGAATTTCTGCTATGTTTTCATCAGTTCTGCTTGTCACTGGACACCCTGACTTCTCTTCATCAGTGACTCTTTCTGTGCCTTCAGCAAAACATTTAATCCACTTGTGCACTGCCATTTTCTTCATGGCATTATCCCCATAAACTTGGACATGTCCCTGATTTCACTTCTACTCTTGTCAAGTTTGACAAGAAATTTAATGTTTTTTCATGCTCTAATTAAAGCTCTGACATTCTTGTGACAGCACACAAAAACACACAAGAACAATAATGAACATAACTCAGTAAGACACTGCCACACACTGACATGAACACAGCTGTGGGACACTGATATATCAAGGTTATGAAACCTTACCAAATTGTTTGTACATTGCTGCCAATGTAAGTGAGTGGTGGAAAGTTCACAAACTTTATTGTCAGACCTTGCATTCACATGCTCTGTCAATTATTAGTATATTTTATAGTCCAGGCACATATCTAATGATGCCCCTCTACTTGCTCCCTAGCTAGATACAAATCCATCACACCTGTTTCAGCAATTGTCACTCTTCCCTTCTGCATATCTCCCTTTTTTCTCTTTTTCCTCTCTTATGTATCACAAGTTTCATTCACAAAACTGGATTATTACAAGCCATAATAACACATGTAACAGTATGTAAAATTTCAAATAAATACACAAATCCTTGACTCAATTTTTTACTAAATAGTCTATTTAGAATGAAAACAGATCAACCATTATCTTGGGTTAAGCATGTGGTGAGGTTATGATTAAGTGAATAGTCTGAGGTGATTAAACTATTCTCTATGCTGATAATGATGGTTGTTTTACAAGTCTATATTGTACTAAAATTCATAGAATGTATAGCAAAAAGTATTTTACTGTATGCTTAAATAAATCATAAAGAGAATAAATAGTTCAATAAATAATAGCACTATTTCAATCATGAATTGTAATGTGATAGATAACAAAAAATGTAATTTATAAATTAAAATCTCATTATATATTAGAAAAAAATTTTAAAAACCCAAATGTGGTAAGAGAAATTAATGCTGTCTTTAAATTCATGAGGACAGAGAAATTGAGGTGTTTAAACCATTTATATTTAGTATGAGTATTTAATGTGATTGAATTCAATTTATCTTGTTTTTATTTGTTTTCTATTTCCTGTCAATCACATATTTATTTTTTTATTTTCTTCTGCCTATTTTAGACTGATTTTTTTTTTAATGCATGTATTATAGCTCCTTTTTTTTTTTTGGCTTAGTAGCTATTACTGTTTGCCTTTATTCCTTTGAAATTGTTTTAAAATTTATAATCTTTACTTACCAACTCTACTTTACATTATATTAAATTACTTCACACACTGTATAAAATTTTTACAATAGTATACTTCAACTACTCTGCTTCTGAATTTCAAGCTATTGCTGTCATACTATTTACATTTACATGTTACAAACTTCTTAATTAATTGCTATTATTATTACATTCAATGTTCTGTTATCTTCTAAGTAAATTAAGTTGTAAAAAAACTTAGTCTTGTATTTACACAATTTAATCTTCTGTGTAGATTCAGGTTTCCATTTTACTCTATTGGGCCACTACTTAAAATACTCCCAGGTTGACAGATTTTGTTTTTTTCTTTCAGTACTACTGTCTTCTCACACACATTCTCCAATGAGAAAAGCGTTGTCATCATTCAGTTCTATATACCAATGTGTTTTTTATTTGGCTTCTTTCAAGATATTCTCTTTACAACTGGTTTTATTTTATTTTTTAGACATGTTATTTATTATTATTATTATTTTTATTATTATTTATTTATCTATTTTTGACAGAGAGAGAGAGAGATACAAAGACAGAGACAGAGAGAGAACTGAACTGGGGGAGCTCCCCAGTTCAGCATATGGGTCCACACAGGCTGGAGCTCGGATTTGATCCTCGGTCCCCAGCACTGCAAAGTGAGTGCTTAACCCACTGAGCCATCCTGGCTTCCCCTACAACTGGTTTTAAGCAATGATAATAGTGTATCCTTTTGCAATTTTATTTTTTATACTTCTAGTGCTTAGGGTATTTTGTTTAACTTCTTGGATGTGAGAATTTATGAGTTTCATCTAATATAAAAATTAATCAATCAGTTTTTTCAAATATTTTGTTCTCATTTTTCTTTTCTTCTTTAGGGACTACAACTACACATCTATTTGGCCCCTTGTATTTCTCCACAGCCCATTGATTGTTACTTTTCTGAAGTATTTTTTCTCTCCATGCTTCACTTTGAACAGTTTCTTTTGTTATGTTTATATATATATATATATATATATATGTATGTATATATATATATATATATATATATATATATATATATATATATATATACAATGAACTTTCCAATCTGTTGACAATGCCATCTATTGTGAATTTCATCTCAAAGTTTAAAGTTTTCATCTCTAAAATTTTCATTTGGTCATGTGTATATATTCTCTGTCTCTACTCATTATCTATAACCTTTCCTCTAGGCCTTTGACCTGAAAAGGTACTCAATGTTCTGTACCAGTTCTACATCAGTTTTGATTGGCTTTTGTCCTAATTATGTTTTCCTTCATAATGATAATTTTATTAGATGACAAGCATTGTGAATTTTATTTTGTGTCCTCAATATTTCTGTATTCTATATATTTCTGCTTTATTTTGGAATGTGATTATTTCTTGAAAATTATTTTTTCTTTGAGTTTTTATTTATAGTTTTTGTTAAATTTGGGACCAAACTATAGGGCTAATTAATTTTTTTGCAACTTCTGAAGTTGCACTCTAATCCAATTTCCCACGTGAGAGGGAGATAAATGTGGTGGCATAAGGTGCTCCTGGAAAACCTCCCTGGAAGATAAAACAAATAGAATGACTATAATTCAACAAGAATTACCTGTGCAACACACAAACATAGCTAAGAGACCTACTCATCACATCAAAGTACCCGAAGGTGGGTAAAAAGAGGCAAATAAGACAGAAGGGAAGGGAAAAGTGCTGAGACTAGGTCCATGTGACTCTGTTTGAAATTATCTGTGGTTGTGGGAGAGTGAGGAAAGAAGGCAGTGCATGAACATCCTGTATCTCTCTCTGGTCCTAGGAGAGAGAGAAGAAGGGACAGAGATGGGGGCCACAGGACACAGAAGCATGAACCGTACTCCAGTCCTGGGAGAAAGAAGAAGTGAAAAAGTTTCAGCTATGCTTCTCTGGTGATGAGCATTCCTGCCTGATGGTCAGTATATAATATGGCAAAACCCAGGACAAGGGGCAGAGACCTTGGGACAAAGACCAAATATACAAGAGCATAATCCTGCACTATTGCCTTCAATGCCTTCAGTGCCAGACAGAAAACAATGACATGGAGCCTGGTCACCGTCCCCCACCATCCCAGAACTCCCCTCTTCCATTTTCTCCCAGTGTTTTCACTGCTCCCAAAAGAAATGATAGCAGTGAGTATTGGGTTAAAAATCAGAACATTTACAACCCTGAGAATCAGAGAGACAGTTCCTGAGCAGCAGGCACAGTGCAGCTAGTTTCAGCAAAGGAGAGAAAATGGTAGGGCCTGAGCAGTAGCAGCAGGCTGGGAGCCACAATATCCAGAGACACTAACACAACAGCCATCTCTCCCAGCAAAACCTATGCCCACCCTTTCTGGCTGAAACCAGCAGAGGAACTCAGAGCAGCTGAGATACACCACCTCTTTTGCTTCTGGCTGCAGTGGGAACACTGGAGTTCCAGAAGCTCAGAGCTCCATAGCCGTGGGGCTGTGCACAAAAACAAAGGCAACCTGGTCAAAAAAGAGAAGCCTGCCTCACAAAAAACCTACCCGTCACAAGAAAAAGAAATAATGCAAGAGAAAATAAAACAATACAGCTATACCCACTGATAAACAATAGAAAAATCTCTTCATATGTACCAGTTACTTTACTCACTCTTGTAAATGCCCATAAAAAGAAACTACTCAATAAGATATGTGAACAACTAAGACAAGTCTTCTCAGAACAAAAATAAAAATTACTAGAAAATTATTTTAAATACATAGAATTATGTTATGTAAATGACAGAGAATCTAAGACTGCAATTCTGAGAAAATGAGATGCAAGAAAAAATACAGATGGATAGTTTAGTGATCTCAGATATAAAATTAATGAACAACAATAATATTCTTTTTTAACAAAAATATTGGAATTTTAAGAAAGGAAAAAAATAGAAGTTCTGAAGATGAAACACTCAACAAAAAAGATAAAGAATGAAATTCCTAACTTAGAACACAGAGTTGAGAGATGGAGGTAAGAATTAGTGATAACAGAAATAGAAATATAGAGATATCACAGAAGAAACTAGAGAGAGACCTGAGAGTTAAAAAAAAAAAAACACAGAAAAAACTCAGAAAAATACTGAAATTTTTATGAGCAGCAATAGAAGAATAATAGGTATACCAGAAAGGTAAAATAGTGAGAACATCACAGAGAGTTTATTCCAACAGTCAATGAGAATTTCCAAAACCTATAAAAAAACAAAACAAACAATAAAAAAAAACCCGATACCTCGAATCCAAGAAAGAAACAGTACATCTAACTACCTAAATCCTAACAGCCCTTTTACAAAGCATATTATATTGAAGATATAAAAGATCAACAGCGAAGAAACAACTCTCAAGGCTGCCAAGAAGAAGAAGGCTATAACCTATAAAAATAAGGCCATCAGATTATTATAGGACTTCTCAGCAGAAACTCTATAAGCCAAGAGAAAGTGGAATCAAATGCTCAAACTATTGAAAGAGAGAATTTACCCATCAATAATTTATTCAGCAAAGTTCTCTTTAGCCATTAAAGAGGAATAAAGATCTTTTCAGACATATAGAAGCTGAAATAATTCTCCAGCATAAGATTGGCATTTCCGGGGAAGCCGGGATGGCTCAGAGGATTGAGCGCTCACTTTGTAGCGCTGGGGACTGGGGATTGAATCCCGGCCAAGGCCACGGCCCATGCGGAACCATGTGCTGAGCTGGGAGATCCCCCAGTTCAGTTCTCTCTCTGTCTCTGTATCTCTCTCTCTCTCTCTCTCTCTCTCTCTCTCTCTCTCTCTCTCTCTCTCTCTCTCTCTGTCGAAAAACAATTTAAATAAATAAATAAATAAATACATATTTTTAAAAAATTTGGCATTTCAGGAAATACTGCAGGGGGCTTTTAGATCTGAAACAAAAAGTCAAAATAAATTGGGACAACAAAAATATAAAAGGAGGGGAAGTAAAGATTTATCTTTCCAAAGAAGAATGGAGGTAGAAAGTATGCTTAAGAAACAGGGCCACTGCATGCATAAAACTTGCTTTTTCATTAACTTAATGGTAACCTCTCAATTAAAAAAATAAAAGTCTAGAACTGAGACATATAACCCCCCCAATAAATAAATAAATAAATAGAAAAAGAAAAGAAAAGAAAAAGGAAACAGCAAAAATCATGAAACACCACCTAAGTAAAATAACTGACAATAAAAAAAAAAAACAGAGACAATGAACTACCAGAAAACAAGAGATAAAATGGCTACAGAATATCTTCATATATCAATCATCACCTTATATGTAAATGGACTGAATTTACCAATAAAACAGCAGAGTAGCAGATTGGGTCAAAAACCAAAACCCCACCATATGACTTTTCTGCCTCAAAGCAACAAATAAAATCTTCAAGGACAAATGTAAACTCAGAGTGAAAGGGTGGAAAACAACTCAAAGCAAATGGCACCTGGGCAAAAACAGGTATAGCCATACATATATCTGACAAAATGGACTTCAACATTAAAAAAGTAAAAGAAAACAAAGAAGCATACTGCATAATAAAGGGGACAGGATAGTTGTAAATATTTATGCCCCTAATCAGAAAGTACCAAAATTTATAAAGAAACTACAAACAGACCTAAAGGGAGATACTGAAAAAAACAATTAAGTAAGGGACTTAAACATCACATTGACAGCCATGTATAGAGCATTTGTACAGAAAATCAATAAAGAAATATTAGTGTTAAATGATACAATATAGCAAATGGATGTTATTGACATTTTCAGATCACTTTATACACAGAACAAAAGACTAGACTTTATTTTCTAGTGCAGGGGTGGCCAACTTTTCTGTATATAAGATCTACTTTTTATTTTAAAAGTGTGTCGCGATCGACTTGTTATCATAGGCGTAGTCTAAGGGGGAAGAAGGGGTGTGAAATGCATACTATGTTTATACACTGTGCTTCAGTATAAGGTGCATTCCAGCGAGGTATGGGTAGATAAGTAAAATATATGTTCAAAACTAGTTTTTTATTTTTTAAATCACTTATTAAGTTTTCGAGATATAGGCTCATGAAGAAAATAAATTTCCAGACCCAACTTTTGATAGCAGCATTCCGTACATGCGGTAACTAAAAATTTGATTTTCCGACACTTTTTCAAGATAGATTTTTACTAACTTAAAATGCAATTTAATTTTTTTATCAACTGCAATGTATAAGTTGTTGTACTATTTGTTCGTAAATATGAAAAAGTTGTTATAAAAATGCACAGTATGGCTGATAATTTGATTTCAATATTTCACTTTCGCGTTTTTTGGCGGGCCAGGAAAATTTATCATGAAAGAATAATATGACTTACTTTTTGCTAATCTATCAATAGCTCGCTGAGTACACCTCGTACTGAAATATAGATATATGGCTTATCTACCTACGTAAAAAAAAACCACAATAATTATTTAAAGGGCCAAAAGAATCACGTCCAGGGGAATTAAAAGAACATGGATAATTATTAACAATATTTATTCATTCAAAATAGCTACAGATAAAGACAGATTTAGAATTTACTTTGTTGCCTTAACATTAATGGGAAGACTGAGTTTGCATGTCTCTAACCAAGGAATCATAATTAGGTGTATATCCTGACAAAGATAATAATAATGAGTCTTCAGTATGAGAATCAGTCAGGACAGAACGTTGTTTAGTCTTCGTTAGCTTCAAGTACGAAAATGCCGATTCGCATAGGTATGTAGATCCAAAACAAGAATAGATATATTCGCTACATTTGGTGATACTGGGATATTTTTCTCGGTTGACATATTTCCAAAAATCTTCTTCAAATTTTCTGGCTTGTAAGATTAAGTCAGTTTGTAAAA
>PVKE010051044.1:0-10760 GCA_004027555.1 Craseonycteris thonglongyai
GTGTCAAGTGAATCAGGACTAGCACAACATAAAGGGGGAAAAGTAAAAAATAAAAACAAAACAAAGCAAAATTAAAATATGGCAGTCACTTTGAGAAACTATACTTACGTACTGATGTTATGTGAATCTGGCAGGGCCTAGAGGCAGGCCAAACAGGAAGTTCATTTATCCAACCGAAGAGGGTCATGTTCATTGCTTCCGGTTTTGATAGGATAGGATATTGTAAGGGACTTGATATGATCAGTAATGCTTGTCTGCATGACACAGACCTTAGCCAGGGATCAGCCTAATCTTGAAGGATCATTCAAATAATTTTGGCAATTATTAAATGGACTTAGAACTGACTGCACCCAGTGTTCAGTGATTCTTGCTTTCTGTTTTGTAACTGTTTAAATTTAAGAGCTCATTTAGGCTGACTCCAATCTCTTGGCACTTGGAAACTAGTTTTCTCAGGTTATCAGTTTTACCTCCTTCTGAAGCTTCAAACAAGAGTTGCTGTAAAAGACAGGGAAGCACAGAAGTAAGACTTAGCTAGATTCTGAGCATTACCACATCAATGGATATGGCACATGCAGAAAATTTATAGGAAAACTTCACGATGAAATAGAAGATAAAAAGCATTACATCTTTCCACAGTGATGCACAAAGAGGTAACTTCTGTAAGGCTCTCTGATATAAACGGTGCACCTATAAAATAGATATACACACAATTCCATCAGGAAACATAGTGAAAAACATCTTCATAATCCTAAGTATTTGAATGGTACTTCATAATACAGTAACATTCAAAACAAAATAATTAACTGGGTTTGGCAATTTCCACACATTCAGAGTTCTTGGGATGTTAATGTCTATGCTTTAATCCTTTTAAATTGGTAAGTCAAGAAAAGGGGCAGAATAGCTTTAAAAATGGACTCTTCTGATAATCATGGCTTACCTCTCTTTGTCCCTTTAGAATAATCTCAGCAGCAATGGCTCTAAGAAAAAAAAAGAAATATAAAAAAGGGAAAAGAAAAATTTACATATCTTTGAACAAAATGAGATACTACCACTGGCTGAATACTGACTGAGAATCTGAGTACAAAACTTCCTGAAAGTAACAGGCTAAACTTCCAAGGAGGGTAACCTATAGTGAAAAGAAAAATTCAACAATTTTTATCAACTTTACAATAATAAGGCAGACCAACCAGTGTTTTGAATATTAATAACATTCCAGAATAATATTCATAATTACTAGTAAAAAATACCTGGCACTATCACCTTTAAAAGAAAGAGAACATCACATTGTGAGTAGGTAAAAACCCTGCATTTTAAGAGATAGTCTTAAAAAAAAGATTTACGTGCTTGCTAACAATACTGTTACCTAAATGTTCTCCTTCAAGGAAAGTTACAATTCTAACCATTTTGCTTTTAGAAGCAACTGTTAATGAGCACTTTCTCATTCTTAGTATAAAACCTCAGTAAGTGCCAAAAACAAATCTAAATGAGAGATCTGTCCAGGAAAAAAAAAATAGATGTCATTTTAGATTTACCTGTCTGGAGCAAACCTTACAAATAAAAGCAATAGCTATAAAAACATGTACATGATTGTTGCATTACATTTTCCAGGTGGCCAGGCATGTTGGGATATTATATGTAAACATCTTGGCTTGAAGTTTCAGAATTTGAACATTGCTTTCTTCCCATTCATGATGAAGTAGCCTGTAAAGTACATTCAGGAAAATGAACAAAGCATTGCAAGTGTAGGAAAACCCAAATGTGCTCTATGAACAGAATGTTTATGAGATATAATTTCTGGTCAGTTAAATTTCATCAGGACTATTCAGCAAGTACATAGAGAATGCCTCTTAGGAAAATTACCCTGGGATAGGAACATTACCCTGGCAAACTAGCAAGAAAGAGGTCCAGTCACAACCCATTCCATCTTCAACAAACTAAAATAAGGCCCATATATTCCTACAGAATACTAAAGCATTCTGTCCAAATTTTACTCCCTTTGCCACCTCCCCCTCATTTTCTAAATTAATGACTTGATACATTATGCAATTTCCTGGTATTTTTCCCTTTGTTAAACTGAGTATACTTAATTGTAAATGAGTTGAGCTAAAAAGTACAGTGACTATTAAGTTCTCTATTCTGAAAAAAAGGACAAAGTATAACAACTATCAAAACAAGGAAGTGGAGCTTTACCAGGAAACCAACAATTAAACTACCTATATTCCAAAAGACCAAGCATAACAGAAACTAGTCGAAATACAACATTTTTATTTCACACGTGTTTACCACAGGTGATGTTCCATAATAAAAATTTCTGTAATTAGCTTCTGTAGAATAGCATGCTTCTTAAGAATTTTTATTAGAAAATGCTATGGTTATTTCTGTCACAGCCTTAGGCCTTTGAATTTTTTTGAGTATCTTACACCATTTTCTCGTACACAGGCTAAAATGTGAAAGGTAAATACTTTAAAATACAAAGGAATATTTGACAATTATTTTAGGCTACAGTCTCTCAGAGCAAGGTGAGGGCGGAGAACCAGACTGTTTATAACTCCGTTTGAATGTGACCCATAAAACAAACTTAGGAACATAAAACACAACTGATGCAGTGAGAATGACTGTGGAAGTAGAAGCCAAAACATTAGCATGCAGGTACCTTCCTGGATTAAAAGGCACAATTATTTTTTTTCTTTTTTAAGATTTTATTGTTTTTTTGACAGAGACAGAGAAAGACAGAGAGAGACAAAGAGAAGGGGGAGGGCCCAGATCAGTCTCCATAGTTGCATGTCATCAGTTTTCGACATGGTTTCCTTCCACACAGGTGGGTGGGGGTCACACAGGGCGGGAATTGGGCAGGGGAGTCCAACATGGGAAGCACACCCCAGTTCAGCACACAGGTCTGCATGGACCAGGGCCAGGATTCGATACTCAGTCCCCAGGGCTGCAAAGTAAGCGCTTAACCCGCTGAGCCATCCCAGATTCCGGAAAAGGTACAATTCTTGAGGGTAAAAATGGGTCTCCCCTATCAGAGAAGAAAAACTACAAAGAATGCTCAAAACTCCTGTTCCAATTGAATTATGAAATCCCTAGGTAAGTTTCTCAAACATGGTTTGAGGGCTCAAGCTCAGGAATCTCCATTTTAAACAAGTATCCCAAGAGATTCTGGTGCATGCTAATATGACTTTTCTGGAAATAAGTTATAGTAGTCAAAATTACAACATACGAGGGCTGTTTGGAAAGTATCCAGCCTCGTAACCATTCTCATTTTATTGACAATGGCTGAATTTCTTACATACAGCCCTCATACAGTTTGCTGCCATCTCATTAACACTTTACATATCTCTTAAGTAATGTTCTTTTGCCATGTAAAACAAGCTTATTGTTTATAATACATGTGAGAAGAACAGATGGTAGGTGCTTAGGGAACACAGATAAGCTTACTGAATAATATGCCCCTTTATTAAACTACAGTTTTCTGAAGTCACCAGGTTTATTGTTCAACAACTCTGAAATTAAAGTAGTATATATCAATGAGTAGTGGAAGAACAACAGGCTAGTCTTATCAAGTTTTCAGGAATAATTCCATATGAAGAATCTATACTATTGGGCTGAGAACCAAAGAATTTTGTATTTTCTTACCTCAGCGCAAGTCCAGAATTAGTTGGCATAATGGAGCAAAACCGTTCCAAGGTTTTGGAATGCTGGGTCTTTGGAATACAGCTCAAATAAAAATAAATAACCTGTAAAGGTTGAGGGGAGGAGAAAAATGAATGCAATAAGATGTGAAATCCAATTACCTGTGTTTTAATGAGAAAACCAAAATGGTCTCTAAGACATGAATGTATAAATTATAATAATGTATGATGCTGTGAGTTATTAATTTTATTAGTGACATTCCAAATAGGAATTAGGAAATATGGTCTAGTGATGAGAGCTATGGATTGAGAACACTGACAAGAAGCCAGGAGTCCAGGTTTTCATTCCTGAGTCTACCTTTACTTGCTGTATAACTGGGCAAGTCATAGGGCTAATACTACCTGCCACATCTTGCTCATGGAATGCCCATATGTAAATGACTTAATGTCCACAAAGTGGTTTGAGATCCTGAGATAAAGAATGGCATAGAAGTACAAAGCATAATAATTGGGTTATCCCAATTAACGACAAAACCATCTAACCAAAAAATAAAACACGTATGTTTTAGTTCACATTGAGTTTCAGTAAGAGCGTTTAGACTACATTGATTGTACTGAATGTAAGCGGTCTCAGAGAATAAACAAACAAATAAAACCCTTAGTTAAGCACACCTCACTGCTTATAAGCTAACCATATAAATATATCATTAGTCAGATTCTACTCTTAAAATTAAAACTAGCATCTGATTTCACCTTTTTTATGTCCTATGTTCTGTGTAAGCCCATTCTTATTTATTTTGAAGTTATAGAATTTTTCAATCAGTAAAATTTCCAACTATTCAAGTATAACATTACAGATATTATAATTACCTCTTTTTTTTAAAGATTTATTTTATTGTTTTTGACAGAGACAGAGAGAGACAGAAAGAAGGGGGAGGGCCCAAAGCGTCTCCACAGTTGTATGTCTATGGTTTTGTTCCACACAGGTGGGTGGGGAACACGCAGGTTGGGAACTGGGCCAGGGTCCTCCAGCATGGGACACACGGCTCCTCAAGCCAGGGGCTGAACCACAGGGTGAGAACCCTCCCACACGGTGAGAAACAAACTAGGGGCCTCCGGCATGGGAAACACACCTCAGTTTAGCATATAGGTCCCCACAGGCCAGGACCAGGATTTGATTAGGTCCTGGTGCTGCAAAGCAAGCACTTAACCCAATGAACCATCCAGGCTTCACCAATATAATTCTTCTGATCTTTCTTCAACATGTATTAAATCTTAACATCGCTTCAATTTTTCTTCAATGTTCAAACTTTCTTAAATATAACATAATCAATATGTATATTTTATCTCAAGTGAACCTTAAAGGGCTCAGTTTCTAGGTTTGTAAGAGGTAATAAATATGGTTAAGAATAACAGTAAATGCTAGAAAGTGGTCCTAGGAAAAGCTTCCTTGATAGAAAATAGGAGTTTTGCCATCATTTTTTAAGTCCTCTTCTTTTGTACAAACATCTAAATAAGCAAAAAAAGTTTTAAGTTCTTACCCGATTATGAAACTCATAGTTGGACCAGTAATCAGCACTGCTAAAAGGAATTGGGTATCTGGTAGGGACTGTAACCAAACATCTATTCACTAAATCAGTAAAAAGTTTGAATTCTTGGACTTTGTTTCTGGATCCAGCAGCTCTATTATTGGCAAAGACAAGATAACTGCCAAAAGAAAAACATTATAATTTAGAATAATTAAGCCAGTAATTCTCTCACCAAGAAAACTGATTACCCGTCCCCACCACATACCCTTATTCCAAATCCCATTCTTATTAAGAGGAACTAAACTTACTCCATCCAAATCTTCTGCACTATATCAGATCTCATGGCAACCCCTAACGCTGCCTCATATGCCTCCACTGTCTCTTTAACACTTGATTGAAGAGGATGACAAAGGCTGTTTAAAAAATGAAGGAAAACATTGTATGTCTATAGCTCAATTCTATTAGGTAAAGAAACAACAGTATATTTTAAACATTACAGATATTATTACAATGGAATCCTTCTTTTGATCTTTCCTCTTTAATAATGTATAAACCTTAGCATCCCTTCAATTTTGCTTTAATGACTTTAGCATCAAGTTAATTTTAACACAGTGTAATTTAGTAATATATAACAAATGCAAGCTTAGTATTAAACATTTCTCTCCATAGTGGATCATGTCTCACCAGTAAATCATCCACAAATAAGGAACTTGATGGTTTAACATATCATCATCAAAATTCCCTTTACATAAACGGGCTGGAATGTCAAGTGGTCCTGGGATATTTAAGAGATATCTGAGAGGAAAAAAAAAAGATACTGTTTGAAATTATGCCCAGGCACACATGAATTATCAAAACTTTAAAAGAAAAATCTTCAGTTTTAATTTAAATTTCATTAAAATATTTTTATAAGCTAATGAGATTTCATTTTTACATATATACCATATACTATTTGCACCATATACTCTATGTACCATATACTCTAGCACCAAATAGTAATATTTATTATTTTATAACTACATGAACAACTCCTCTAAAATAAATTTTTAAGTTCTATCCTCAAAATTAAACAAGCCATGATAATCATCTAGTTAAGCCTAATTAAGAAGAGAAAAAAATAAGACTACCAAGTATCTAATATTTTCCCACAAAATCTTTGCTTTCTTGTAAAAATAAAAAGTTCTTTAAAAGTTACAAAACTTGGTATCTAAAAACATCTCTCTCTTGCATATATACAAACACAAATATACCACTGTTGTTTTCATTTTAGACATGATGTGAAAGTGTATTCTATAACATAATGGCCCACAAGGCACTTTGCAAAAAAAAAGTCCATGACCAAATAAGATCGGGAAATATTGAGAATTATAGCTACCCCCTGCCTTGAAAAGCCACAATACATATTAGGAGAGTAAAGGCTCTAAGAAATGGATTAGTAAAAATCTATTTGACCTTGACTAATGCAAGTTTCCCAATATATATGAATTTGTGCGTACATTTGCCAACATCTTCAGGAACCATGTTTTTGAGGAAAATATAATACATTGTTCTCAACAATGACAATCTAATATACTATCTGTTTATCTTGGATTTAAAAATTATTTAAAGGGACTAAGATTTAATGGCTTACAGAGGTTGGGCTTGGGATGGGGAGAAAAGACCATTAAAAAAGGAAGAAATGGAACATCTTAAAGTCAGGTAATCATCCTAACTTGACCATAACTAGTTATGACATGAGTTAATCAATTAACTTCTAAGAATATTAGTTTTCTCAGACTGAAAACTGAGGTAAGTAAAAAGAAATGACTTAAAATTTAATCTATATAAGACTCTCCTATGGCTAACTTCCGTAAACTGTTACAGCTATCTACTCATGACTTGAAAAACATAAAAATTGCCCACACCTAGCTCTTTCTCTCTGTCTTTATACTAAATGTTACCTAGAAAGAGAAATGAAAGAAACTAATTCTAGGTAAGTATTATTGTTCTGAGCATTTTGCTTTACAACTTCTATTCATGAAAGTTAAAAAATAAGATTCTGAACCAGCTAAGATTACTGATTTCTACTAAAAACTATGGCAATATTTAAAAATTTAAAAATTTTGTATCACTATGACAGTGCTAAAACTATCTGACTTACTTCTATTTTCCTAATCGTTGACTCAAAATATTTTCCTAAGTTAACAGAAATGTACACTCTGTGTAAATAAGGGCTTCACTATAACCTTAAAATAACTAAGCATGGGATAACTTTTTCTTGTAACTCTTGGTAACTTATGAATTATGACTATTCCCACAAAAAAATTAATAAAGATGACTCAGCAAACAATGAAATTATTTGGAGGCAATCCATTTCCAAATTTTGACACTGTTGTTTATTCTGCTTCATTAAGTTACATCAATAAGATCTGAAGATCTTTGATTAATTATGGCAAAACTGGCAACATCCTTTTTTAAGCTAAACAGATTACCAGCAATTCTATAAAATGTTTGGTTCAGCTTTGGATTTATCTTGTGCCTGAGTCTGAGATATTTTTAAGCAATCTAATTTAAACAGGAAGAAAATCAGCATAGGAAAACTGAATAATCTCTAAATTCCTTATAGAATAGCTTAATTCTTTGCTATTAATTTGCATTTTAAATTATTCTTTTGCAATTAATTGTAAGGTATTAACATTGATGTAGCAGAGCACAAAGAATATTAGACAGAGTACAAAAATTATTGTGTCAATAAACTGGCTACCATAAGAGCATAGATATAGTCAAATCTAGAAAAGAATAGTGGCCCCAAACTTTTTTGCCAAATCTCCAATAAAACTGCCATACTCACAAAATATTCTGTTTTGCATCTGTTATCTTGTTTTGAACAATGAATGCCCCACTTTTGATAAGAATTTCAACTGAACTGAGAGATGTGATCAAAATTGAAAGCATCAGTGCTACTACCAGCTACAGCTTTGGCATTGGAGCCATGTTGTTGGTGAATCTCTCTGTGGTTTTCTCGGGTTGCAATGTCAGGTTGTCAAATACTCTAGGGTGGAAGGACCACTAATGAAGTGTAGGTTGTTTTTGAAAATGTTTTTTATATAATAATGATATAATGGGGTGGACAGAGGGAGCACCTAAGGAAGAAAAAAATATTTGCAAGCACTAGACTTGCAGATATAAAACCAAGATTTTATCTTCATCAGAAGTCAGTATTTTCCATAAGAAACTTTTTTAGGAGATATTCAGCTTAGGTCTTCCTTCTCTCTGTTCTTCCTAACATAAAATTGTAGACTATGTCATGATATAATATTTTCCTTTGGGTGCTGTTTTACTTAGGATCAGCAAACTACACCTATTTTTGTAAACAAGTTCTTATTGGAACACAGCTATGTCCATTCACTTATATATTGTCTATGGCTGCCTTCTTGCTACAACTGCATAACTGACTAATAGTAATAGACCAATATGACTTGCAAGCCTAAATATTCACTATCTGGCCCTTAAGAAAAATATTTGTTGTTCCCTATAGAGAGATGAGGAGTAAGAGGGGGAAGAGAACTTTAAAAGCCTCCCAAGAAATCATTCTTCATAACCTGTGCCCTCAGATTTTTGTTAGAATAAGCCACAGCAAAACAAAGGTAGTAAATACAGAGCCTGATGTTAGTTACTGAGAAAGTGATGGTTGAGAAAAGAATCTTGTAAAGCTCCTTACTCAACATTTCAGAGGCTAGAGCAGGCTAGAATTTTAAAAATATAAGGTGTGTTATTTACATTCCCTTTAGATCACTAATCAAATAAAAAATCATCTCTTAAAAAAATCACTGACTGGGGAAGCCGGGATGGCTCAGCGGGTTAAGAGCTCGCTTTGCAGCCCCAAGGACTGAGGACTGAATCCCAGCCCAGGCCTGTGTGGACCCATATGCTGAACTGGGGTGTGCTTCCCAAGTGGGAGGCCCCCAGTTCAGTTCTCGCACCCTGGTTTGGCCCCGGGTTCAAGGGGGTGTGCCTCCCATGCAGGAGGCCCCCAGCCCAGTTCCCGCCCTGCACAGCCCCCGCCCACCCATGTGGAATGAAACCATGTCGAAAACCATGTCGAAAACCAACGACATACAACTATGAGACTATTCTGGGCCATCCCCTTTCTCTCTGTCTCTCTCTGCCTGTCAGAAACAATAAAACAGATATTTTAAAAAATCACTGATTGTCTCAGGATGATGCACTTTTACAGTATAAAGTGCTAAAATAAACAATAGCAATAAATAAAAAACAGAAAGAGTCACCCTGGTGTTAATATAAGCCTTCCTTTGTTATTGTCTTTAATCTAAATATAAAGCATTTTACATCATTCCATTTTGATTAAATTCTATTACATTTATAACAGTCCAAGAGTATTCAAGTATTTTTTTTAATCAGTCTAAAATGCAGTCAAATCCACCAAAAAAACTGTCATCTTTCCTCAACTATACCATTTCTCATTCCTCTGCAAATCAAGTTACACAAACTTACCGAAACAGATCCAAGTTACAATACTTCTCAAATCCAGGTTTAAAGAAGGATGCAATAAATTTCCGCAAAAGTGGAAGAAGATTATCTCCACAATTCTAGTTTAAAAAAAGGAAGGAGGAATACATATTAGGTTTACAATGTTTAATTAAAATCTTTCAAGGGAGGAAAAAACCCCTAAAAGAAAAATCAAATCACTAATTAAACTAAGTTTCTTGAGTAGGTGGGGATAGAAATACCTTCTATATTCTGATCTCCAAATTAAATGCACTTAACCATTAAACAGCTTAACACCCAATAGACCACAGGCTCAAGATTCATCCAATTACTCATTTAGCTCCTATTATGTTTGACAATGTCCTAGGTGTTAGGGTTCTAAATCTGAATAAGACACAGTCCTTGTCCTCAAGGAATTCTTAGCATGATATATAAAGAAGCTATAAATAAAATTACAAAACAATTTAATAAGTGTAGGAGATGCTGGGATAGTTCAGTGATTGAGCGCTGGCCTCAATATCTCAAAGTCCGGGGTTCAATTCTGGGCCCTAGCCCATGCAAAGCCATATGCTGAACTGCAATACAGCCCGGGGAGAAGGTGTCTGCCTCCCATGCAAAGAGACCCCCAGTTCATGGCCCCACATCCACCTGTGTGGAATGAATATGTCACAATTAATGATGTACAAACGCTCTGAGCCCACCTCCCTTTTCTCTCCTCTCTCTTTCAAACAATAAAATCTAAAAAGAAAAAAAAAATTAATATAATGGTAGAATTATGCATCCGGTATTTATAGAGGAGAAGAGTAACTAACAGTTTGTAAATGGCAAAAGGACCAGGGAAAGCTTCCTGGAGAGGCTGATGCCTGAAACATCCTAAAGGATGAATAAGAAATTGTGAAACATAAAAACACCATATTTAGGGGAAAGCCGGGACGGCTCAGCGGGTTGAGCGCTCGCTTTGAGGCCATGAGGACCGAGGATCGAATCCCGGCTCCGGCCCAGGCAGGACCCACGTGCTGAACTGGGGAGTTCCCACAGTTTGGTTCTCTAACTGTCTCTGTCTCTGTCTCTCTCTCTATCTGTCAAAAAGTAAAATAGAAATAACTATGCA
>PVKE010051045.1:0-10760 GCA_004027555.1 Craseonycteris thonglongyai
TCTCATGCACCAGCATCTTTAGGCTGCTTTGGAATGAATTCAAGACAGTGTCCTTGGCTCCCAGATAGCTTTCGGTGAGGTGCGGATAGTGTGGGAGGTGGGCTTGGCTCCAGCCTCGTTTCCTTTTGCTGCTTCCACGTCATGATGGAGGTCTGTGGGCATCGGCGCCTTCAAAGGCCTGAACCTATCATCAGACAGACAAAACCACACACCCCCACCCTCTGTGCTACTTGGCCCCGAGCCTTTTGCACAAATGGAGATGTGTTGTCTGAAAGAAATGTAAGAAAGCCAAGTGTTAAATAAAGGTCAAGGAAAATAGAGCAAGGGAAAAATAATGCCTGTCTTGCCTTAGAAGAGCCCTGCTTGACTAAGCTTGTCCCTCTGCCAAGGTTTAGAGCCCTGTGCCCTCCCGTGTCTCAGCTGCCATGGACTTCAGGAACCTGTGGGTTCTAGATAGAAGCAGGGGGCTGGCTTCCCAGGGTCTTTGGCGAGTTGCTGTGTCCTCCTACCGGGAATTTTACCTGAGCCTCCCGATGGTGCTGTTATGCACCTGTGCACTGACTAGATTGCCTGCTGGACCCAGACAGTTATTCTGATGGTAAATGCAAAGGGCGATTTCCTATTTTCTTCCCTCCTTCTACATTCAGTCATTGGAAGTCTACGACTCGGAAGAGCTAACTATACCTTCTCCGGCTTTGATTTGTTGGTAATGAATCCATGGGTAATCCTTTGATTCTGTGGGTTGTAATTCATTGCTGTCACTATTTCTGGCTGTTGCTGCTGCTTAAACGGTCCCAGATTTGGCCATTAGGTGCTCCTTTCACTGGGTTCCCGTGTCCCTTTGACATGGCCCTGTCACTTCGGAGCACTTCTTTAATGTCTGGCACCCACGATGTTCCCAGGGCACCCCGGCTTGTCCCTTTCTCTGTCTCAGACTGCGCCGTGTCTCTAGGGAGCGCCGCTGCCTTTATTGGAGAATGGGCTCAGAGCCCGGACCCTGGACTCTCGTCAGTCGTCGCTTCTTATGCACTCAGAGAGCACAGCTACGGTATGTCCTCGCATGTACATGAGTGCTCCTGCATACACGTCCACCCTCTGTATGCATATCCGTCCACCCGTTTAGAGCCCAGGGGCCATGAGCTTTGTACTGACATGTGGGTTGAGTCCAAGGCCAAAAGTTCTTTCTTGCTTTTCCCTTGTTTGTAACTCCCTTCTCCAACGAAGACAAACCTGCCTCCCGTTAGCCACAACCTACTTACACGTTTGCTCAGTGTTGGTATTTGCATAGCTTCAAATTTACTGCCTCATTCTACTTGAACAGAAAATGTACTAAGTCAAATACAGTATACGTGCGCCTTTCTTTTTTGTCTTTATTAATTTTAATGTATAGTAAAATCCTGTTTTCTGAAGTCACTTAGGTCAGCTATTTCACTGTGGCTATGTTATTCCTTTGCAATGTCCATTTTGGGTCCCTGCCCCACTGTCTTGGTTGATTTAGAGAGAGAGAGAGAGAGAGAGAGAGAGAGAGAAGGGGGAGGGCCCAGAGCCGTCTCCATAGCTGTACGTCATCAGTTTTCAACATGGTTTCGTTCCATACAGGTGGGCGGGAGCCACAGGGTGGGAACTGGGCTGGGGGCCTCCCACATGGGAAGCTCACCCCCTCAACTCAGGGGCTGATCTGGGGGGGGAGGGGGCGAGAGCCAAACTGGGGCTTCCTGCATGGGAAGCACACTCCTGTTCAGTATGTGGGTCTACATGGTCCGGGGGCCGGGACTCAATCCTCGGTCCCCAGGGCAGCAAAGTGAGCACTTTACATGCTGAGCCCTCCCGGCTTCCCCTAGTTATTAATTTTTTGAGTTAGTGAAACATTAACTTAGCTCTAGAAGTCAAAGGTATACACAGAAAAGTGTTGCTCCCCCACCTCTTCCACATCTCACTCCCCCTGCTCTCCTCATGCCTACCCACCCCTGCAGGGAACCAGTCTCAGTAGTTTCAGATCCACCTCCCCCATGTTTCTTTTGCATACCGAGCAAATACAGGCATATTTTCGTATATCTCCTTTCGCACACAAAG
Source organism: Craseonycteris thonglongyai (assembly GCA_004027555.1). Lineage (NCBI taxonomy): Eukaryota > Metazoa > Chordata > Mammalia > Chiroptera > Craseonycteridae > Craseonycteris > Craseonycteris thonglongyai. The sequence continues at coordinate 2,074 of PVKE010051045.1, forward strand.
GGCAGCACAGTACAGACATTTGCACTTTGCTTGTTTGATGAACAGAATATCCTGCAAATACCAATTCATAGAGATCACCTCCATTCTATGTTCTTTATTTTCCACTGAGGTGCAACGTACAATACAGGCACAGATCTTCAGTGTGTGGCCTGGTGGCTTTTCCATATGTCTCCACCTGTGTAAACACCAGTCACATGACAGTATGGAACGTGTCCTGCCTCTTCGAACCTTCCCTCAAGCCCTTCCCAGTCATCCCCCGCCCCCTGAACCAGGGTAGCTGTTGTTTCTTATTTCCATCACCCTTGGTTAGTGCTGCTTGCTCTTAACCACAGACATGGAATCATGCCATACATACCCTTTTCTTCTAGTTTGTTCAACACCATGTTTTACTAGGCTGACCGGACATAGCGTTTTAAATAGGACACAGAGCCACAGTACTGTCCCGTTTGAAGCGGTATGTCTGCTTAGCCTGTTTTACCCACATCCATTTCCCGGGATACAGCCGCGGGAGGGAGGCCTTGGATCGGACAGCTTCGTCTTCTCCGGCATTCTTGCCGCAGAATTGATGGGGGAGCACAGCTCACAGGTGTTGCAGCATTCTGCCCTTGCCTTGCAAGAGACTGCATTCTGTTACAGAGTTGATATTCTGTAAGAGATTATGTGGCGCTGGCTAACAAATAACTTCCGGGAGAACCTACATATTCTACAGAAATGTGTGCTCCATGAGGCAGGGCTGCTGTCCACTTTATCACCGTATGATCACCCAGTACATATAATAGTTGGTGAAGGAGTGAATAATTCCAAAACAATTGCTAAAGATAAAAAAAAAATCAGACTGCAGTTGCAATGACTTATTCATGACTAATGAATTCACAGATGTTTATTAGTATTATCATGTTATGCGTTGAGAGTTGGGCCAGCTCTGAACTGGCCAGTCAGGGGCGTGGAGTGCCCCCCAGGTGCTGGGTGGGGCGGAGAACGTGCAGGCCATGGGCAGTTTGGGTCCTGCCAATGTGGAAAGTGTCTTCCTCACTCTTCTGCTCTAGCTGGACTGTCAAGAAGTGCTGTTGTACCCTTAGGTGTAGAAAGACGACCAGGTAGATAGTTCTAGAACATTCTCTGAGCAGAATGCCGAGTGGTACATTTGGGGAGTGAATACACTACCATCTCTTCTTTGTTGGACCTCGGCATGTTCAACAGCTTTACACAAGGGAAAGAAAGCCTGCCTTCTTAGCTGAAGCTGTTTGGGCAAGACGGAGGATGTCCGATGAGAAGACGGCGTTGCTCCTGAAATCTTGTCGGGATTACTCTAGTGAGCACTCTGCTTCACACATGAGTAGGGGCTGAGCCTCCCTGCATTACCGTCGATGGTTTCTGTTTCTGACTCTTAAACCCCACTGAACAGAAACAAGCAGGAAGCCATGGCTCTGCTTTCTATTATAAACTCCTCGCTTTGGTAACTGGAATTACCTCTTGAAGGAAATTCCATAGCTCACTGGTGATAATCTCTTACAGGCATTTTCAATTAATTAGGGGAGACAAGTTCTAATTTACACAGGAAAAGACAGTTGTATTGGGAATAATTAATTTCTGCTATGAAAACCGCATATATTTGTATAGTTACCTTCGAGAATTCATTACCTTGTCTTTGACAATTTGTCTTTTCTGGAATGCTGCTTACTACAAAATGTAATTAAGATATTTAGCACATAACAAATCAAAATCATTGCTCTGTTGTTTCAGAAGCAGCATGTAGGAATGGAAATACTGGTTTGTAAACAAACTGCTCTATCTCACTTTCGTTTCTCTGGACAAGGACATTGGACATGTATTCCGAGTTAATGATACAGGCAGGCTTTGGAGCTCTTGCAGGGTTAGGTCTGCATGACCCCAATAAAGTGGGTATTGCAGTAAAGCAAGTCATACTCTTTGCTGGTGGCGGGTCTTGCCTTCAATTTGTAAACATATGCAACGTAGACAAAGTACTATAGAATTGTAACCTGGAACCTATGCAATTTTTATGAACCAGTGTCACCCCAATAAATTTAACAATAAAGAAATGCAGTATCTGAAGCGCAATCAAGCGAACCTCAGTAAAATGAGGTATGTCTGTATCTGTTTTCATGCCAAATTTCCTAGTGAATGTGACATCGACCTGCCAGAATCAACGCTGTGGGTAGAGAAATAATAACGAACTTGTTTTCTTTATGGGCCGCTTTATGCTAATGGCATGTGGGTGCCTAGGGAGCTTTGGGTGACGTTTGTCTCTCGTCTGATGTTGCCATAGTCAACTCCAAGAACTTGTGTCTTGGAGATGCAAGAGACTGTGTCATCGACAACCACCGGAGAGTGAATTCAAACACCCTTTCTGGTCCCATATGCTCTTCTAGAATCTGGCTAGTCCTCATTAGGAGGTGACCTCCGCGTCTTTCCCTGAACATCTGCTCTCTGAGACGTATGAGATGTTTATCCAGTAGTTCTCACTGAGATCCTAGCAACAACCGGCATCAGCCTCCAAACCTAGTAAGTGGAGCATGAGAACAGAGCTGTGTGCTGGAAAGAGACCTTTTAGAGGACAACTCATTTGTGGGATTTAATTAATGTTTGTGGAACAAGAATGTTTTGTGAAAAAAGGATCATTTGGGTAGTCCGTAACAGAGTAAGTTTGAATGGCTGTCAGTACACATGCACCGACACGCACACATATGCATGCGTGCCCATATATGTGTACACACCTATCCTAATCTCCATCAAGCTGACTGCTTGCCTTCTGCTATAACGCAGTGCAGTCGGACCTCCCTAGATGATTCATGGTGCGGTTCTGGTCCAACTGGAACACAGCGAAAGCTCTGCTTCTCTCTGCTCACATGCGTCTTTCCTCAAAGGCGTAAAGAATATTTCTCATTTCCCCCCTCGCCTTGGTTTTGAAGTCTGCTGGGGCCAACCTTCAGAGCTGACAGGCCCGCTCACTCTCCTTCTGGGGGCAATAAAATGCTATCTGTGTGACTGGAATTCATAAATCCAAAAAATTCAAATGGAAATGTTTTCAGTTATAGCTCCTTCCCCGGGCACGATAGCAACACGGAGACTTCCAAAATAAAACACGTCAATCCTTAGTACCCTCACATTCTTCAGAAATCTGTTAAACAAGGAAAATAGCAAATTCCACCCGCCTACCTCACAGTCGTGTGGGGTGGAATCCTCAGCTCCTGCGTGGCCTCGCGAGGAAGGGACAGGGCGTCCTGAATGCATGGCTCACCACACCCGAGAGCTCAGAGATGCCATCGGAGTGGCCAGCCATTCGGGAAAGGTCCCCCAGGACAGCCACCACTCGGGCCCTGCCACTGCCTTCCGCCTGGCAGCGTGGGCGCTGGAGGAGGCGCACGTGGGCGGCTGTGAGCACCTCGCCTCGCTCACAGGAGCCCGTGCGCCCCTGGCGGGGCCTGTGACTCAGCAGCAGCGTGAATACAGGCCTCCCGGGCCTGTGTCCCTCAGAGCCCAGACCTTTCTGTGTGACAACGACTTGTTCTGCTCAGGTGGCGATGGTTCTTTTGGAGCTAACAACACGGTTCCTCTTGATTTCCCGAGTCCAGGCCAACTGCACGAATCCTGTAGACGTGATTCAGGCTGGTGGTCGTCTTGTCTTGTTTTCTTTTCTTTTTTCAGAAAAGAAAGCCACGTGCCCGAGGCGGGTGTGAAGAAACTGCTCTGGTCATGCGGCGGTGGTAGAAACCAGTGTTTACATAGCCAGTCCTGTAGTGGGGCCCACAGCGGGACCTTCCTGGGGGGCTGCCCACACAGCTCCCCCACACAAAGCAGGGGTGGTCTGGAAGCACGGGGGCTCACCCGGGGAGGTGACAGGCTGAGCTTGGCACATGTCCCAGGGGCCTGGGGCCCCGGGGCTGTAGTTCCGCCCACGGACTGACAGAGAGAGTGAAACCCAGTGGGTGTAGAGGGAGTGAGTGTGAAGGTGGCAGGCAGGTCCTGCCTTATGTTGTTCTTACTGCAGAGAGCTCAAGAGCAGTGGCCACCCGGCTTTGGTACGTCTTCTGGGGTCAGGCAGTCATGTTAGGGTTTGAAGTGGTGTTTACGCAGGAGTAGGATCGATGGGTCACGTGTCGAGTGCAGGTTTAACTTCGTAAGAACATCTCAGATTTCTCCCAGCAACATGCGCAAGTTCCACGTGTGTGCATTTCCATCAGTCCTTGTTACGGTCACTCTTTGTAACGTGAGCAATTCTGGTAGGTGCGCACGGGATTTGAATTTGGATTTCCTTGATGAGTAATGATTTTGAGCATCTTTTCATATGCATATTGACTATAGTTTCTCTTTTGAGATGTCTATTCCAATCTTTTGCCCGTTAAAAATAATTGTGTTGTCTGTGTTCTCGTTACCGGATATAAGAGTTACCTGTATATACTGGTTATGCGCCTTCTGTCAGATATGTGTCGCAAAAGTATTCCCAGTTTGTGGATTTGCTTTTTATCTTCTTAAGTGTCTTCCAAAGAACAAAACATTTTAGTCTTACTGATGTCAATTTCATAACAATTTGAAAAATAATTGTGCCTTTTATGTTCCAATTTAAAAATCACCACCTTATCCAATTTCCTGAGGGTTTTCCAGATGTGTGCTCTTCTAGAAATGCCAGAGCTTCTCTCTTTCATATGTAATGTGTTCTGTGTTCACTGGTGGAGTTGGTGTGAGCTAAGGGTCAAGACCCTTTCTTTGCTTCTTCAGAGAAATATCCAATTGTCTCAACAGTATTTGTTGAGACAAATACTGTGGTTTGAATTTTCATTAGGAAAATTGCAAAGTGGGCTCTGCGTCGGCTTGGTGCCTCTGCAGCAATGTTATGCTTTCTATACACTTCTTTTGATCTCTCCTCAACTGGCATCATCTGAAAAATGGGCGTAGAAGCCCAGATTGCCCCGATGGTCACCAAGAGGGATTATACGTCACTAGTGTCATGGATGAAGGTGATCTACATATTTTTTCAGAATACATGAGGAAAGATCACTTACGGGATAAATTGGTTTCCACAGTTCCTCTCAGATGACATCTTGCCAGTCTCCCATGGGTACAACTACAACCAGCCAGCAGCTTGCACCGTCAGGCCCCTCTTCTTTCTGGGAACTACATTTCCCAGCCTCCCTTGCCCTTGGCTGCGATCATGTGACTGAATTCCAGTCACTGGAATGTGAGTGGGAGTCCCGTGTGCCATGGGACTGGCCTGTGAAGACCTCCTGTGACCTTGCCTGCTTGGTTGGATTTAGACACGCGTGACAGCTATGAAGCCACATGCTGAAGCCGCCTGACCACAGGTTGGGGGAATTCCATGTCCCCTGATGAAGAGCTCCCCCAGGACATTGCATGAGAGAGGGGAGCCATAGTGTCATCTAACCCCTGAGATGAGGGTTTAGTGTTGTCCCAAGTCAGAGTCCTGGTGAAGGGAGTATTCTTTGAGAAGTGTAGACATGCAGTGTGTCCCTCCCTGTGAAGTCTTCCCCTGGACTGACTGCAGCGTTCTGTAGGGAGACCCAGGCTCCCAGCTGACAGTGACCTGGGGCCTAGCTGATGGTTATCAGCAAGACATTCCTTCTTGCTCACAGAGTCTTTGAAGTAAAGCAGCTCTGGGCAGAGCCATCTCGCCTTAGCCCTCTGTATCTATAGATAAACAACCCGAGGATTCCTCAGTTACCAGGCTTCTGAGCTGAGAAATGGAGACCGTTTCTCCATCATTAGCAATAGACAGAATTGCCCCCCCCCCCAGAAAAAGATGTGCATGTCCTAATTCCTGAGCCCTGTGAATACAGGGCTTTGCACATGTGATTAAGTTTGAAAACAGGAAGATTACCCTGGAGAATGTGGGCAGCCTAATGTAATTAGGAGAGTCCTTATGAGGAGGGAGGCAGCCGGAGTTACTGAAGGAGAGCAGACAATGGGAGTGGGGGTGGGGGCGGGTTGAGGGCCAAGGCAGGGGGAGGGGATCTCAGCGCAAAGGTGGGGTTCAGGAACCTGCAGCCCAGCCTTCTGCCTGCTTTTGCACATGAGCCAGCCTTCCTACATTATTTCAGTGTTTTCGACTTGCGAAAAGACCGGTTCAGTCAGGTAAACTAGACACAGCCTTTTCTTCTACTTCTTTGGTCACGTAGAATGATTCTTATACACAGATATGAAGCAGACGCCACTTGTAGTAGAAGGGCCTCCCCACAGAGTCACGGGGACAACTCTTGCGCTTGTGTTTCCTTACCTTTCTTGGCAACAACACACCTGGCAAACACCGTGTCCCATCTGAGGAACATCAGTCACTTTTCAGCCAGGGCGGAATCGTTAGCAATGAATGTGGTCATTGCTGAGGCTTTTTCCCCACACCGCCTCACGCTTTCTGTTGGGTTCTGCACATCGCTATAGACATATAAGACTCAAATCTTGCAAATATGCTCCTAACGCTGAATATGCAGATAAGCTGAGCATCTGCGGTACAGCAGGCTTCTTTTGAACGAGGGAAAAGCATTTTACCATCGCCCCGAAGGACAAAAAGGCTTTCCCCCACCTGTCTGCAGGGGATGTGTGAGCCTGAACTCCCACAGAAATTCAACTCGGCTCCCGGATGCAGGGGTGTAATACACCTCAAGGTGAGTTGCATAAAAGTGTGTGGAGATAAGTAGCATTGGGGCCACCATTACACATTTGTGGAGTCCCCAAGGGGCCGTGCTGCCATCTTGCTGAGCCCCCTGATTTCACCTCCTGGGAGACAGTGTGGGTGGCTGCACGAACTTCTGGGCTGTGAGTGTTCAGGGCCATGAGCTGCTTTCATGTCTTTCCAGGGTCAGGAGAAAAGGCATGGCCATCATCCATCCCCCGTTCCGTTCTGCTTTACGAAGAGCCACACAGACATAAAAGTCAGTATATTCAAATGAACAGACATCTGTAAATGCACGTATAATCACATGCAAATGTATGCAAAATGAATAAGTACGAAATTAGACATAACTATAAATTTATACTAATTATAATTTATATTTCATCATTGTTATATAAGGTTTAATACTTGTAACTTGTAATGATGTAATATATAATATTTATATAATTATGTAAGGATATATGATATACAATATATTACATGCAACCTATAATATACATAATATGTGATATTTATGTGATATAGAATGTGATTGACATAAGCACATAGTTTTATTATAAACTTGTTAATAGTTATATAAAATAAATATATATTTATAATGAGCTTATAAAGATACACATTACATACTTTTATGAATAAAGAAGTTAAAAAATGCTACCACGAAGTTCTAACCTTTCATCTGCTGAAAGCACAGCCCTGCAGGAAGGGCAGCTCCCTCCGGGTTGGAATGTAAGAGGGCAGATGAGCCCCGGGCCTGGCCCCAGAGGCCACAGAGTCTGCAACGGTCGCGTGAGGCTTGGGCTCCCAGGCTGCTCTTTGGCAGCGCTGTGAAGATGACACTCGCCTCCATGCCTGCATCAGTTCTTGTCTGAACTCCGAGGCAAAGCCAGCCACGAGCCACTGAGTGTCTTCGTAGATCCCTTCTCCTGACTTGCATGAATATGGAAAGTTCTGGAAGCCAAGTCAACTTGTCTATGCCCCTATCCACTGGGGACAGGACTGTGTTCTCATCAGCTGTTGGCAGAGAAGAGACAGCACAGTTCTCTACCAGAGAAGTGTGCCTGTGTGTGTGTGTGAGAGTGAAATTCCAATATACCTATCTGCGTACCTGAAAGGATACGTAGACAAGAAAAATAAGTAGAGAACATTTAAACATGTGTAGCACTTTTCCTAATTGACACATAAAACATTATAGCCCGAATTGCACAATGTATCATATGTTCATAGCACACAGAAAATTTACCAAAATCAACCATATACTGACTCAAGGTATCAACAAAATTTAAGAGATTAAAATGTGAGTATGTGCCTTGACTACAATGGAAGTATGGTAGAAGTCAGTAGCAAAAAGATAACTGGAAAATTCTCAAATGTTTAGAAATAAGCAGCATGCTTGTAAACAGTCTGTAAGGAAAGAGAGAGTAACAGTTGAAACGCGGATGTCTTTGGGGCTAGTGGCAGGGAAAAGGTGGCATGGCGGAACTCGGGGGTCCACTTAGAACTCCGGATGGAAGAAAATGCTGACCATCTCAAGCGCACGTGCGGAAAGGTGAGCTGTTGGGAATCAAGGATCTGAACATCATCTCTGGAAGTTAAGCAGCAAATTCACTCAAAGTGGAAGAAAAGAATAAAGAATAGGAATTAACAAAATAGAAAACAAATGTGGACCAGAGAAAAATCAAGAAGAGCCAAAGTTCAAAATCAAAGCTTGGTCTTTGAAAGTGCTAATAAAATGTGCAGATCCCCCCAAGGACAAATTATGAAAAGAGAAAAAAGACACAAAAGAAACCAATATCAAGAATGAAAAACAGGCTGTAACTATACCTCTGCCAGGCATTGAAAAGCAAATAAGAGGGGAAAGCCGGGACGGCTCAGCGGGTTGAGCGCTCGCTTTGAGGCCATGAGGACCGAGGATCGAATCCCGGCTCCGGCCCAGGCAGGACCCACATGCTGAACTGGGGAGTTCCCACAGTTTGGTTCTCTAACTGTCTCTGTCTCTGTCTCTCTCTCTATCTGTCAAAAAGTAAAATAGAAATAACTATGC
>PVKE010051046.1:0-10730 GCA_004027555.1 Craseonycteris thonglongyai
CCACAAGCATTCTTATATGAGTACTGGTCAAAAAGTTCGCAGAGGGAAGCTGGGATGGCTCAGTGGGTTAAGCGCTCACTTTGCAGCGCCAGGGACCCAGGATCGAATCCTGGCCCCGGCCCGTGCGGACACATGTGCTGAACTGGGGAGTGCCCCCAGTTCAGTTCTCTCTCTGTCTCTGTATCTCTCTCTCTCTTTCTCTGTCAAAAACAATTTAAAAAAAAAAAAGTTCGCAGAACGGGGGTTATAGGAGAGGGCAGTACTAGTGCACAGTTTGATTGTGTGGCTTATTATTAGTCTGGGTGCCAAATTTCAGCCTACTGTGTCTATGTTCTTTCAGATATCGCTGAAGAAGCATGTCACATGTGAAAAAAATACCAAGTGTGGATAAAATTGAATTTTGCAGGATGCCAGAATAGCTCAGCGGTTGAGCAGTTGAGAGGTCCGGGATTTGATTCTTGGTCTGGCCCATGCAAACCACATATGCTGAGTTGCAGCACAACTGGTAACTGCTGAGATGGCTCAGTGGTGAAGGTTCTTTTCTCATGCGGGAGGCGCCTGGTTTGGTTCCTGCCCCTTGCAGCCAGCCCCACATCTACCTGTGTGGAATGAAACCATGTCACAACTAGTGATGTGCAACTGTGGGGACTGCTCTGCCCCCTACCCCCTTCTCTTTCTCTCCTCACCTTCTCTTAAAGACAATAAAATAAATCCTTAAAAGAATTGAATCTTGTGCCATCATTAAGTTCCTCACAAAACAAGGAAAAACACCTCAAACCATTTTGAGGAGTTTTTGGTTTATGGGAACTGTTACCCTGGGAAATCCATGGTTTACAAGTGGCACAGCCTTTTCAAACATGGCAGAGAGTCGACTGAATATGACCTCCATCCAGGATGCCCTGTTGAGGCTATTTTCTCAGACATTGTCAAAACAGTTGAAAACTTATAGTGGAAGATGCCAGATTGAATAATAAGTAGTTTGCAGAAATGGTTGGAGTATCACCTATAACCATTCTGAATACTCTCCATCAGCATCTAAAGATATCAAAAGTCAGTGCAAGATGGGTATCAAGGGGAAGCCAGGATGGCTCAGCTGGTTAAGTGCTCGCTTTGCAGCCCTGGGGACTGAGGATTGAGTCCCGGCCCCGGCCCCGGCCCTGGCCCCGGTCCCGGCCCATGCGGACCCATATGCCGAACTGGGATGTGCTTCCCATGTGGGAGGCCCCCAGTTCAGTTCTTGCCCCCTAGTTGGGCCTCTGACTCCAGAGGGCATGTCTCTCATGCAGGAGGACCCACACCCACCTCTGTGGAACGAAAACATGTTGAAAAACTGATGACTTACAACTATGTAGACTGCTCTGGGCCCTCCCTCTTCTCTCTGTCTCTGTCAAAAAAAAAAAAGAAAAAGAAAAAGATGGGTACCAAGAATGCTCACGCCACTTCCAAAACAACAGTGTTGAGTGTTCACAATAGTTTTTAGAACTCTGCAGAAACAACAAAGATGAAGTTCTAAACTGGATTGTCACTGATGAAACTTGGGTTCATCTTATGAGCCTGAGTCAAAGCAGGAGTCCATGCAGTGGCCATGCAGACGGGGGCGGACACACCATCACCAAAGAAGGTCAAGGTGTTGAAATCGGCTGGAGAAATCCTGGCTACTGGTTTTTGGAATATGGTGCTCACTTCGGCAGCACATATACTAAAATTGGAATATGGAGGGTATCTTGCTGATTGATTACAAGAATAAGGGTGTCACAATGACTGGAGAGTATGAATTCAGTCTGTTGAAATAAAGTTATGAATCTGGGAAGGAGAAAAGAAGAGGAAAATGGACAAAAACGGTGCACAAGAGCAATGTTGCAGTGGCTACTCTTCACAATTGTGGCTTCCAAACATTAAACCACCCTCCCTACAGTCCAGACCTGGCCTCATCTAATTACTATTTGTTCCCAAATATGAAAAACCAGCTTTAAGGGAAGAAATTTACAGACGATGAAGAGGTCAAAGCTACAGCTTGAGGGCAAAACTGAAACCTTTTTTCCCAAAGGTATAAATAAACTTATTGAAAGATCTGAAAAGTGTACTAACTAGGGTTAAGGGGAAATATATTTAAAGATTTATTTTTATTGTTTTTGAAAGAGAGAAACAGAGACAGAGAGAGAGACCGAGAGAAGGGGGAGAGCCCAGAGCAGGCTCCATAGTTGTACATCATCAGTTTTCAACATGGTTTCGTTCCACACAGGTTGGGAGGGGGGGCCCAGGGCAGGAACCCGGCCAGGCGCTTACCACATAGGAGGCATGACCCTGCGAGCTGGGGGCCGAATCAGTGGGCTCCCACACATGGGACGCTTGCCCTGGGGAGAAACGAACTGGGGGCCTCCTGCATGGGTAGCACACCCCAGTTCAGCACAGGGGTCGTATGGACTGGGGCCGGACCGGGACTTGATGCTCAGACATAGAGGGGGCAAAGAGAGCGCTTTAACCCACTGAGCAATCCTGGCTTCCCTTACAATATATTTAAAAGGAAAAATAATAAACATTTTTTTTTTACCCTTCTTCCCCTTTATTTCATGAATTTCTTGACCAGATCACCTAAGAGGGAAACAGGAAGATGTGAACACAGAAGAGGAAAAAGCCATGTGACAGAAAAGCAGACAAAAGCAGCGTCAGAGAGAAGATGCTATACCACTGGCTTTGAAGATGAAGGAAGAGGTGAAGCAAGGACAGCTCAAGAAGCTGGAAGAGGCAAGGACATGGATCCTGCCCCAGAGCCTTCCAAGGGAGCAGGGCTTACATTCAAACTTGGTGGCTTAAAGCAACATGAATGTATTCTCTTACCGTTCTGGAGTCCAGAAGTCCACACCGAGTCTCATGGGGATAAAATTCAAGGTGTTGGCAGGCTTGCTTCCTTCCGGAGGTTCTGGGGAGAATCTGTTCCTTGTTTCTTGCCATGTCTGGTGGCTGTGTCACTAAACCTCTTCTATTGTCACATTATCCTTCTTCCCCTTCGAGAGTCAGATCTCCCTCTGCCTCCCTATTATAAACTTGTGATTACATTTAGGGTTCACCTGGGTCATCTCCATCCCCAAGATCCTTACTGTAAGCACACTAGCAAAGCCCTTAGACCTTGCAAGGTATGTAACATATTCACAGGTTCCAGGGATTGAGTCATGGCCGTCTTTGGGGGTGGGGGTCATTATGCAGCGTATCTCAGACACTGGCTTCTTGAATCCTCCACCTGGAATGTGGTGTTTTCTCTGATTCCATCTGTGGGAGGAGAGAGAAAGGAACGCTCCCAGCTCCCTCCCTGTTGCCATTCCCTCTGTCTCTTCCTGGGCAATGTCACATCTTTGTAGCCCTAGAGGTTCCATTCCTGCACCTGGTCAGAGCCCCTGTCAGTCCTCAGCCCCCAGGAGAACATCCGAGACCCTGGGAGGGGTCTAGGGAAGTCACCTGCAGACTTGGCACCTGCTGGCCCCAGCTCACATACCTGAACTCAACAGGTAAGTTCACCTTCATGCCCCGACTCCACCTGGGGCAGCTTCAGGACTCCAGGGTTCAAGGGCTGTGAGGAGCTCAGTATTCCACTCCCCAGGGCTCAGGACAGCCTGACGATGACACAGATCACATGTACAGATAGCTCTTCCAAGACTGGAAGGGATTAGTCTCACTGTATGAATGAGCCTGAGGCTGGTGCAGCCACTCCTGGGTCTTGTTCAGTCGAGGGACAGACACTATAGGAGAACCTAGTATTTTAATTTATTGTATTGTTTTTGACAGAGACAGACAGAGACAGAGAGAACGGGGAGGGCCCAGAACAGTCTCCATAGTTGATAGCATTAGTTTTCCATATAGTTTCACCCCACAGGTGGGCACAGGGTTGCCCAGGGCAGGAACTGGGCCAGGAGCCTCCCACATAGGCCCTGGCAAGAAGTAAACTGGGGGCACAACCCAGTTCAGCATGTGGGTCCACATGGGCTGGGCCTGAGATTCGATCCTCGGGCTCCAGGGCTGCAAAGCGAGTGCTTAACCTGCTGAACCATCCCAGCTTCCCCCACACCTTATATTTTATGACAACCCAAAGCTAGGCTGACCATATTTCCTTGAGACAAAAATGGGATATTGACATGCAAAACAGGACAGGGTTATGTAATATTCCATATTCATGAAAAAGTAAGACTATAACAAAAATTTTATTAGATGGACATATTGAGCTACCAATTACTCTCCAGTGACAGATGTCATACAAAAATTTAGATAGACGTAGAGAGGGACTGTATTTCACCACAATCGTACTATGAATATTTTTCTGATGAAATAATCTTACACAGCAAATTGCGATTTTCAACACCTTGTCATAAAACTTCTCACGCTCCATGACACAATTTTGTTTTACAACTAACATAGTCCTTATTGTCTCAACACTTAATCTAGATTTCTCCTTTGGCCACATACTGTTCATAACAGAAAATATTCTTTTGACAGGTGCTATACTTCCTGGAAGACAAAGAATAAACCCTGCAATATTATAAATCTTAAAAGTCATAGGTGGGGAGGCCAGGATGGCTCAGTGGGTTGAGCGCTCACTTTGCAGCTCCGGGGACTGAGGATTGAATCCCAGCTCCGGCCCGTGCGGACCCACATGCTGAACTGGGGTGTGTCCCCAGTTCAGTTCTTGCCGGGACCTGTGTGGGAGGCTCCAGCCCAGTTCCTGCCCTGTGCAGCCCTGTGCCTACGTGTGGAGTGAAACTATATGGAAAACTAATGCTGTCAACTATGGAGACTGCTCTGGGCCCTCCCCCTTCTCTCTGTCTCTGTCAAAAATCAAAATAAATCTTAAAAAAAAAAAAAAAAGGGGCTTAACCTCAGGATACCCATATGCTGAACTAGGGTGTGCTTCCCATTCAAGGGGCTCCCAGTTCAGTTCTTGCCCCCTGGTTCAGCCCCTGGCTCAAGGGGGTATGCCTCCATGTGGGAGGCCTCCAGCCCAGTTCTACCCTGAGCGGCCTCCGCAAATGAAACTATGTCAAAAACTTGTTGGATCCTGCCGTCAAAGTCGAATGGTAACCAGAGCTGGGAGTGAGGATTGAGATGGAACAAAGACAAAGACAACTGAGATGGGATTGGGAGGACTGTCAGAAGCCGTGGCTGTCTGCTGCGCCGAGTTTATTTTTACAGCTCAATATATAGAAAAAGACCACGTGTATATTCTACAGCAGTGAGATAATTGATTAACTAGATACAAAACAGACTCCCTATACCAAAGATTACTTGGAGACAACAAGTCTGGGAATAGAGGTAACATCTTAAAGCAACCATTTGTTTGCAGTCACCTACAGAAAAACTCCCTTTCCAGGAAGAAACCTGCTGGCATTAGCAAAAGATCAATTAGGAACACACTGCCAAACTTTCATATCAATGAAGTCAGGGGAGTTGTTTATCTCCCAGACTGGGAGCCTTGGTCATTCTCAAGCCAGGCAGAAACATTCCAGCAACCCTTCATCATTCCTTTGAGGGGGAAGGGGCAAGAGAAGAGAAACTCCTGGGAAAGAGAGACAAAGTCTCGTTTTTTATTTTCCCAATATTATTCCGATGTCCCCTATGCGACTGTGCCTGTCTTAGGTTGTTCCTCCTCGAGGAATCTTACCAGTCATTGACTAACCAGCCATCCTCAGGGGCTATATCGAGAGTCTCTCAGGACAAGTAGTCTTGCCATTAACTGTCATAATATCACACAGGGTGACATCACTTCCGACAAAAACTGATGATGTACAACTGTGGAGACTGCTCTGGGCCCTTCCCCCTTCTCCCTGTCTCTCTTTGTCTCTGTTTCTGTCTGTCGAAAAACAATAAAATAAATCTTTAAAAAAAAAAGTATGTTTCAAACTTACATTAGTGTAATTGAAAAAAATAATATTCAGCTACAGAAAAAAAAAACACACACACACAAAAAAACGGAAAGTGTTAGTAGATTCAGAAGAAATTAATGAGGCTAAGTTTTTTTGTGTGTTTCTTTTAGATTTACTTTATTGTTTATGAGGTAAGAGAGAGAGAAAAGAGGTGAGGCTAGAGCACTCCCCACAGCCGCACATCACCAGCGATGACATAGTTTCACTCCACACAGGTGGATGCGGTCCATGCAGGGCAGGAATCAAACCAGGGGCCTCCCACATGGGAGGCAAGAACCCTCATCACCATCCCAGTGGTTACCAGTTGTGTCGCAGCTCAGCATATGGGTCTGTATGGGCCAGGGCCAGGACTCGACCCCTGGACCTTGTGGTTGCAAAGTGAGCACTTAACCTGCTGAGCTATCCCAGCTTCCCCTGCCATTTTATTTTGAACATTAAAAAATTTGTGGTAAAATACTAACATAAAATTTACCATTTTAATGTATATAATTCAGTAGCATTAAGTACATTCACAATAGTGTGCAACCACCACCACTATTCAGGTCCAGAACTTTTTCATCATGCCAAAATGAGAACCCCTCCCCAGTAACAGTCACTGCCCATTCCCTCCTTGTCCAACCCCCTGGCAACCACGAATCTACTTCCTGTCTCCACGGATTTGCCTGTTCTGGACATTTCATACAAAAAGAATAAGACAACAGGTGGCCTTTTGGGTCTGGCTCCTTTCACTTAGCATAATATTTTGAAGTTCACCTATGTTATAGCAGGTATCAATACTTCACTCCTTTTCATGGCTGAATAATATTCCATTATATGGCTCGACCACCTTTTGTTCAGTGTTTATTTGCTAATGAATGTCCACTTCTTTGGGCTTGACTGGGCACCGTGCAATGCAGATGCTCTCAGGTACCTAGGACTCTCACCTCTCAACTCAGCACAACCCAGACCCTCTCTGTGCCCAGGTGGGGGTGGGGGCTGGGAGCAGGGCCAAGAACCTGTCCTGGGCATCTAGGAGGTGGGGAGGTGACACAAGCATGACCACATATGATCCAAGGTTCCAGCTTCCCCTGTGTGTGCTCCTTATCCAGTAAACCTCACTTAAAAACCACGAAGTCCCAGATGAAATTACGAATTTCAAAATGGCAAACTCCAGAGCATTGAACCCTGGGTGCGAGGCCCTTCTGGGAGTGGGGGGGCCCAGTACAACAGCCCCGCTTCTCACTATGGAGCTGGGAGCCTGTGTGGACTACAGACCCAGCCACAAGACAGACAGGAGGCTGAGTGCCCGGGAAGCCGGGGGGGGGGGGGGGGGGGGGGGGGACACTGGCTTTGGGGTCACATGAGGGTGATACCCCTGAGGGCAACACTCAGAAGTCTGCTCTTCTGGTTGCTCCAGATCCTGCATTGAGTACATGTTTGCCTGGTGAGTGAATGAATAAATGAATGGCCTCCAGCCCCTCCCCTGCGGTCCTTGCTCACCTATTTTCGGAGAGCCTGCCCCTGTGACCACCCTCCTGAGGCTGACCCAGGGAGGCTTGGTATCCTCTCTCTGCTACTTCCAACTGTGAAAGAAGAAGCCTGAAGAGGGAAATGAATCTTCTTTGACTTCTGTGGTTAGCGAGGTTCCTCTTCTGTGGATGGCCACTGCCCTTTCCTGCTCTAGAAGCTTCCTATTGGAACTTCCTTCCAAAGCAAACAGGCAAATCCAGAAGTGAGACAGTCCGAGGACAACCCCTGGGACCCTGGAGATGCTGCTACTGCTGCTGCCCCTGCTGTGGGCAGGTGAGTGGCTGAGGGCGGGGGTCCTGGGAATGGGACTGTTGTTGCAGCTGAGCCTCTGTGTTCCCCTAGGGTCCCTACAGAAGGATTCTGGGTACAAGCTGCAAGTGCAGAAATCGGTGACAGTGCAGGAAGGCCTCTGTGTCTTTGTACCCTGCACTGTGTTTTACCCCAGAGATGTTGGGCAGGACTCCAACCCAGTTAATGGCTACTGGTTCCAGCAAAAGGGTAATCCCCCCAAAAATATTCCCATGGCCTCCAAAAAGCAAGTCAAGATAACATCAAGGAAGAATAATTCTCGAGTTTACCTCGTTGGGGACCCCGGGGCCAACGACTGCTCCCTGGTCATCACAGATGCCCAGAAGAAAGATAGTGGCAAGTATTATTTCCAACTGAAGAGTGGTCGTCTGACACACAGTTACAAAAGTGATCTGCTCACTGTGGATGTGACAGGTATGGAATGGTCCCCAGGAGTAGACAACAGGAATGGGTGGCAGTGGAACATGGTGAGTTCAGGATTTGTGAGTTCGTCTCCTCTGGGGTCTGGCTTTCCCTCTCTCGTCTCCAGCACTGACACAGACCCCCAACATTCACGTCAAGGAGTCCCTGGAGTCCAGCTGCCGCAGCCACATGACATGTTCCATGCCAGGTGCCTGTAACATCTCCTGGATGGGGACTGCCCTCAGACCTCTGGGACTGGATTTAGCCGCCTATAACTCCTCAGAGATCCTGCTCAGCCCCCACGCTCAGGACCACGGCACCAACTCCACCTGTTGGGTCACCTTCCCCAGAGCTGGTGTGTGCACGGAGAGGACCCTCCCACCCAACACGTCCTGTGAGTGTGGGGCCTGAAAGCCTCGGGGGACATGGGGCTGCAGGAAGGACACAGGCCTTGTTCTGTTCCAATTCCCATTTCTGTCTCCTGGGGCTGGGGGTGGGGGAAGGGCCAGCTCGGACTCGGTTTCTTACTGGGTCTTTCTGTCCAGACGCCCCACAGAACCTGACCATCAGCATCTTCCGAGGAAACTGCACAGGTGAGATGGGACCTGCCCCTGCCCCCTCAGGCCGGGCAGGAGTAGGCCCCCAGTAGCAGAGAGCAGAACCTGGGGTTCAAAGCTAAACCCAGGAGGGCCTGATGACACGCTGAGATAGGAGGCATCCACTCCCTCCCTGACCAATTGTTCTTACTATTCATTACGTGCAAAGACCATTTGTCAGCTATATGAGTGCGCACTTTATGAAGAATCACCATAAAAGGAACACCTTGCTACTCACCGCCCAGGTTAAGAAATGGGACAGCAACTCTCCCTTGGGAATGTCCCAAATGCCCCTTCCCAATTTATGCCCTTCCACCTGGCCTCAGAGGAAGCTACTCTACTGAATTGAGAGTTTTTATTATTTTTTAAATTTTACTGTAGCCTTGATTCAAGTGTAATTGACAAATAACTTGTATTTAAAGTGTGCATGATGATTTGGTACACATGGCACAATGATCACCACAATCAAATTAATGAACACAGTCATATTCCTTGTGGGTTTTTTAAATAATTTTACCAGATACGTTTGAATCTTTACATGATGTTTAGTTCACCCTGTTTTTGAAAGCCTTATGTGACTAGGACTGAAACAAAGTGGTTAGTGTCTGACTTTATTTACTGTTAGTTGAAATGAAATTCATGGAACATAAAATTAGCCATTTTAAAGTGAATAATTCAGTAGCATTTAGGACATTCAGTGTTTTGTTGTACAATCACTGTGTTTTAGTTCCAAAATATTTTCATCATCCCCAAAGTAGCTCTGAACCTATTTCCTCTTCCCCTTTTCTCTAGCCCCAGGCAACTGCTAATCTACTTTCTGTCTCTAAGAATTGCCTATTCTGGACATTTTATATAAATGGTATCACACAACATGTGGTCTTTTGTATCTGGCCTCTTTCACTTAGTGTAATGTTTTCAAGGTTCATCTATGTTGAATATTATTCAGCCATAAAAAGGAAGTTCCATCAGAACTTCCTTTTTATGGCTGAATAATATTCCAGTGTGTGGATAGACAATTTGTTTCTCCATCCATCTGTTGATGGACACTTGGGTTTCCCCCATGGCTACTGTGAATAGTGCTGCTCTGAACATTCCAATACAAGTATATGTTTGAGTCCCTGCTTTCAATTCTTTTGGGTCTATACCTAGGAGTGAATTTTTCAGGGTCACAGCTGCCTTTTTTGATGTGGCCCCTCCTCATGTTCTTGACATTCATCTGTGTCTCTTGTTGCTGTAATTGCTACGTTCCCTTGTCTGTAGGTTGCTCTACTGTGAAGTAACCTCACTTTAGTTTTCACTCCACCTTTGATGGATATTTGAAGTGTTTATAAATTTTAGTTTTCATGATAATGCGGTTTCTACTGGGCAGGCTGATAAATTTTGTCTCCACTGTAATATCTTTTGTTACATTAGACATATTTGGATATAATTGGTTCTGTGTAGTCACATGGTATCTCCCCTCCATTATTCTTAAAGATTTTATTTTTATTGTTTTTGACAAAGAGAGAGATACAAAACCAGAGATAGAGAGAAGGGGTAGGGCCCAGAACAGTCTCCATAGTTGCACATCATTGGTTTTTCCACATAGTTTCATTCCACAGGTTGGCGCGGGGCTGCACAGGGCAGGAACTGGGACGGGGTCTCACTGCGGTGAGAACTGAACTGGGGGCACTCCCCAGTTCAGCATATGGGTCCACACGGGCCGGGGCCGGGATTCAATCCTCGGTCCCTGGGGCTGCAAAGTGAGCGCCTAACCCACTGAGCTATCCCGGCTTCCCCAAACCTCCATTATTCTTGATTTTGCATACACAGATGCTTACATTTTTCATCCAGTGTATGTCGAAATGGAAGAGTGTTCAAAAGCTCAGTTCAAAGAGCATGCTGTTACTGAACTCTTTACAGTCAAAAACGTTCCTCCAATTTTTTTGGAATTTTTGAAAAAGAAGGTGAGGAAGTTGTTTTTTTTTTAATTGTTTGATAGAGAGAGAGAGAGAGAGAGAGACAG
>PVKE010051047.1:0-10759 GCA_004027555.1 Craseonycteris thonglongyai
AAAAAAACCACACAGAGAGGAGAGAGAGGAGAGAGAGGAGAGAGAAGAGAGGGAGAGAAGAGGAGAGAGAGAGAAGAGAGAGAGAAGAAAGAGCAGAGAGAGAGAGAGACCAGTACAGGAAAATACAACGGCAGGATTAGATTCAAGTGTTTGCCAATTATGCCATTGGATGAAAGAAGTATGTCAGAGAACAGAGCTCCTAGCTATGGGATTTTGTTTTTGTTCCCTTTCTTAGTTTTTAGAGCTATGATGAAGACAGACCTTTGTCTTGGGGAACAACTCACTCCACTGAGAATGACGGCATGCCTGTTAACCTAGATAAGCATACCACAAGCCATAGTTAATAAATAAATAAATAAATAAATAAACGTGAGAGGGCTGTATTTAGCATTGATACTGAAGGCCTCTGTTCTATGTAAATAAGAAAGCCTTTATGTTTATAAAAGGTGACAGCAAATCATAAACCAATAACATATTAGAATGTGTGAATATATCAGGTAATGCACTTTTGTTTTTTCTGAGGGGAATTTTGACTGAAATCACAGGTCAGAGCACATTCTCAAACTACAACATAAGGGAGAGACACAGGTGGACCTGAACCAATGTGGCTGGGAACACAGATGAAACTGGAAACCCCATTTTCAAGGATTGAGATTTCCTTACCATCCTTCCATTTTCTATTCATGTACATGTGACACATTTGTTACCTGACCTGTAGAGTTTCTAATTAAGAGTGATGCTCAAAGATGAATACATAAAAGGTAAAAAACCAAAAAAAAAAAAAAAAATGGAATAAGGTACTTGTTTGGATCTTAAAAAAAAATCTAACAATTAGTTCTGAGGTTTTCAGGAGCTATTATTCCTATAGCCAGAAAATGCTGGAAAGGGTTGGATGGAATAACAGATCAGAAATAAGCTATTTAAAAAAATATTTTTTTTAATTGGAAAGTTATCTACCAAGTTCTAAAAGTAAAAAGCTTAACGGACCCTAGGATTAAGCTGATCTAGAGAGGTTAAAGACAGACATCCACTAGCAAACAAAAACAAGCTCCCTATGTCCTCTTTCTTTCCTGGTGGCTTATTTCCAAGAAAGGACACAGGAGAGAATGCTTCTCGTATTGAATCCTGATGTATAATTTATCAAATCCACAAGGTAACTAACACAGTCAATGATTTTTATGTTCTCTTTTTTCTTTATGCAAGATTGCACTGTACATTTTGCTTATTCTGTTAAAAAAAATGGGAAGAACTGAGAGCAAAAATGTTATATTGAATTTTCACTTAGAGTCACCAGATACCGAGGATTTCAATTAGTTGAACTTTTATTTCATAAGGCAGCATTTGGTCCTGAAGTTTTATCCTTATCCCATGCTTCCTCTGGCATTGTTCTTTAAGTAGGCAGCATTATTTCTTTCCTATAATAAGTCACACGTTAGCAAAATCAATCAAAAGAGTAAATCGTTTTCTCTGCATTCTACTTGCATTAATGACATGAATAAAAAATGAGAGGGACAGTTTTGTATTGCTGTGTTTAGATAACGAATTTTTAAATATAATTGGAAAAGAAAAGGAAAAAAAGACTAGGGGGAAGCTGGGGTGACTCAGGGGGCTGAGAACTCACTTTGTAGCCCTGGGACCGGAGGATAGAGTCCCAGTCCCAGCCCATGCGGTCCCACATGCTGAACTGGGGTATGGCCTTAGTTCAATTCTCACCAGGTTGAGCTTCCCATGAGGCCCCCAGTTCAGTCCCCAACTTGAGGGGGTGTGTCTTCCATGCAGGAAGACCCCCTCCTAGTTCTCACCTTGTGCGGCCCCCACCCACCTGTGTGGAAGGAAACCATGTCAAAAAACTGATGATGCAAATCTATGGAAACTGCTCGGGACCCTCCCCCCTCCTCTCTGTCCCTCTCTGTCTCTCTCTGTCTTTGTCAAAAACAATAAAATAAACATTAAAAAATAATACTAGCAAAAAACAACCTGAAGTTGGAAACAATAACATTTCACGAAGCAAAGCATAGATTCTACAACAATTGATGTGATGTTTTCTAAAATAATCTATCAGTCACATCTAGGGAGCCCTGGAGGCAAACTCCCCATAGCAACACAAGGGAGCTTATATTTTACCCTGAGTTTTGTTGGGAAGACTTATCTGCTTGTGACCACAGGGCCATACATATATAAAAAGTATATATATACCGTATTTTCTGGCGTATAAGACGACCGGACGTATAAGACGACCCCTAATTTTACAGTTAAAACATAGGTTTAGGCCTATATTCGCTGTATAAGACGACCCCCCACTTCCGAGGCTGTAGTCTTATACAGCGAATATAGGCCTAAACCTATGTTTTAACTGTAAAATTAGGGGGTCGTCTTATACGCCGGAAAATATGGTATATCTTTAGTTAATGTTTTAATAGCTTTTAATTTGGGAATAATTTTAGTATTACTAAAAATTTGCAGAGATAGTACAGATGGTTTCTATATTAGTCAGGGCTTTCTCTTCAAAATAGAAGCAATAGGAAGTGTGTGTGTGTGTGTGTGTGTGTGTGTGTGTGTGTGTGTAAGACTTCCTTATCAGTAGGTCTTCTCACTTTCCCATTGTCGGGTAGAACTCATGCCATTGGGAAGCATGTAGCCCAGACCTCCAAATGTTTTGTTTTCTTTTGATTAATGAAGGTGTTGGCTAGGGGGTTGCACACAATATGACACATGACATGCACTACAGCTGTAGTGGAAAGCAGCCACTGAATTTCTGTGTATGTTGGAAATGAGGGAGGATTGGCAACAGATCCAATCACAGGATGGAGACTACAGAGGTCAGAGCAGGACCTCATTTTTTTCTATACATTTTGGCTATTAGAACTGTTGTGTAAAAAAAAAATCAATGCTCACTTTAAATATTAAAATTATTTCAACTGAAAAATATGCCCATAAACAGAAAGAGACATTATAATAAGAAATTGGCTTATACCGCTGTGAAGTCTGACAAGTGTTATCATTTGTCACGGCCCAGCTAGACCTAACCTACTATGCAGGTCCAGTTCAAAGGTTCTTAGGCTTGAGATGCCGGATGAGTTGATGTTTCAGTTTGAGTCAGAAAGCAGGGGAAAAATGATATCCCAACTCAAAGGCAGTCAGGCAGAAAGAATTTCCTCCTATTTATGGAAGAGTCATAATTTTTGTTCTAATTGGATGGGGCCAGTCCTCATTGGGGGGTATGGGGTGGGGGGCAATTGACTTTACTCAGTTAGTTATACAACTCAAATGTCAATCTTATTCAGAAACACCCTCACTGACAGACCCAGAATATGTTTGACCAAATTTGTGAGCACTCTGTGTCTTAGTCTTATTGACACATAAAATTAAGCCCATCAGTTCCCATAACCCTCTCACCATTTTCACCTCGTGTTAACATCTTCCATTACCGTGGTATATTTGTCAAAACCAAGAAACCAACATAGACGTATGACTGTTAACTAAACTCCATACTTCATGTGAAATTTGCTATTTTTTTTCTATTAATGCTTTTTTTTTTAATGGTTCCAGAATCCAATTCCAGATACTGCAAAGCATTTAGAGTTAATTTATTTGAACTGTGTAATTTTTTATTGTATGATTATGTCATAACTTATTTGTTCATTCTCCTGTGGAAGAAGGCAATTATCTCCAATTGTTTATTCTTACAAATGTAACTATCCTACAAAATTAGCTGAACTCAGGTGCATTCATGAAGCAACCCTACTCTGTTTCCCACAGTTTCTTCAATCTGTCCTATAGGAAAAACATCTAAGACTTATTCCATATAATTTTGTGCCATGTATAGTCTTAAAAATCAGTTTTCTTCTATTTCTTCGGCTTTATTAAGGTAGAACTGACAAATAAAAATTAAGATATTTAAAATGTACTATGTGATGTTTTAATATATGTAGACATTGGTAGGATTCCTCCCATTGAGTTCATTATAATTAACAAATTTATCATCTCACATATTTACTTCTTCTTTGTAGTGAGAACATTTAAGTTCTACTGTTATAGAATATTTCAAATACACAATGCAGTGTTAGAAGTTACCTTTTAGTAACTGAAGTGTATACTATAGTACAGTCATAAAAGCCTTGAACAGTATTCAAAATAAGTTGACTGCTTTTCCTCCACCTGGGGTCAATTTCAGGGTTGGAAGCCTGCCCTGAAGAGTGAGCCATGGATTGTTAGCTTCCATTAAATGTGAAATTTTAACCCTTGGACATTGAATAGGATGAAGCAAATTCAGGATGAAGTAGCATTATGAAAAACTATCCCAAACTTGCAAATAAGACTAAAGGGTAGTCAGCGTGTCTTCTTAAGATCATATGGGCAGGTTTTGTTAACAGACCCACCTGAGGATCATCTATGCAAATAGACTTTGTTCACCTCACTTTAAACGAAGTCCCAGGCTTAGTGATGTTATATGTTAACACATAATTTTTTTGTTTGAGAGAAATGGAGATAATGTTGTTCTATAAAAATCAACAACTTTTGTGAGTAACCAAGCAATCTTATTTTAGTATTCACTTATTACATTGCCAACGAACTTTACCATCTCTAATGCCCTTTGAACTAGATATACAAAAGGGCTGTCCAGAAAGTATCCAGCCATATATAATGAACAATAGAGGCATTCATGACTGGAATCTTTCCAGACAACTCTTCCACAATCTTAACAGTTTCCTCTTCAGTCACTTTTTCTTTGACACTAGTTCATCTTGCATCTGTTTGAGTCTTATGTTTAAACATTTTGAAAAGAAACAGGCAAAAATCCCCTGCTTTACTTTGTGGGCAGTTATTTAATCTGGCCTCTGTTTGCACTGGCCTAATGCATAATAGCTAGCTACTCTTTGTAGGTGTGTTTTTTTTGTATTTTTAGAGATTCTCTTGTGGATGTTTCTGACTGAATCCCCTTGGTAAATGATGCCTGTCCTCCTGAAAGTTGCTTTATACTCCTTTGTTCATGGATGGGTCTAGAGGACTCATCCGCCCAGCTCTTGTTGGAAGTCCAAAGCCTCTTCATGTTCTGTTGACCCAACTGCCTTCTTTCACCTCCATTTGTAAAGCACAGTTTTCTCTGAATGCAGTCAGTTAGGAAGACTGTCCAACTACAGCCTTTCTTCTTCACCCTTCTCCAAATGATAATCAGACACAAGGCTCTATGACTCCCAAACCTGAGAGAACACTTTTTCAGCTCCTTAGATGGTTGGCCTGAAATTTGCTCACTTAGCTTGGGATCAAAGGAAACAGCCATTTCATTTCCTCCTTTTTTCCACCAAGGGGACTCATTGCATCAGCATCTCTCTCTGTCTCCCTGAAGAAATCTCTTCTGTCTCTTTAACATCTACTCATTTATTATGTCTTACCATCTTTACTTCTTCCAAATTTCTTCGGCTGCTCTTTATAATTTTGATCAGTATTATCTTTGAACATAGTATGTCTCTCCAGTTTCACAGAATTTCTTTTATTTGCTTTAGTATAATTTTATAATTTTATCCATAAAGGTCTTATATAAAATGAGAAGAATGATTTCTTTTTACCTTGTACTTTTAGGTTTTTTTGAGATACATATTTTCTTAATTTATTATTTCATTATGATTGTAAATTGTTCTGACTTCTGAACATCAATTTTATGGTGAACAAACTTGCTGTTCACTATTTTATTTCTAATGATTTCTAGATTTTCCAAAAGTTTACTGCCCTATATAATTAATTTAAAAACTGTTGTTTTATTTATAATTTTATATCACATATTTTATTTTTTAAGTTTACTTAAATTGGTCAGAATGTACTACTCACCCTGACCAATATGCAGCCTACAAGATTAAATGGAAATGATAATAGTGAGTATAACTCTATTTTCCTATCTTATTGGAAATGTCTAAAATAATTGTAAACGTGAAGCTAGGCTTAGATTTGTTGTTTGTATGTTTAGGCTGTTTTCTTAATTAGGTAAAAAGAAGTTAGCCCATTTTATATCTCAAACTTTTTATTTTATTATAATTTTTTTAATTTTGAAAAGGTCTGTCTTTTTAATTAATTGACATAATCATGATTTTCCCTTCAATATTTCATTTCTCTGCATTAATCATTGTTTTAATATTTCTAAAAAATAGCTTGAATTCTTGCATTAAAGCTTTACTGATGATTATATGCATTAGTATCGTGGCAAATAAATATGAACAAAATGTAAAAATAATTGTGTACAGAGAAACAAATTTAGGAGAGTTGCTTCTAAGTCTTATATTTATCTGAATTCTCAACAAGCCTATTTCTCCTTTCTTTTTGCCTTAAAATGTGTCTTTAAATAGTAAGATTCAATTGCATAAAACATTCTAAAATTTATTTTATATTCATGCTTGTGATTGACATAGGTACTCAACATTTGGATTTATGTATTAGCAATTTAGGTCCTTTTCCTTAATGCTTTCAAGGGGAATGACACAATTTCTTTTCTCCACATGACTACCAAGGAAATTAGAAGATTCAGACAAATCATAAATATGCAATACCGTTATAGTGTGGAAGCAAAATGTTATGATTATTGTAATTCATGAAATGTGCTCTCAGTAAGCATTGGCCAACTCCTTTAAATGCAGTAGCGTTTGCTGGGAATAGCAAGACCAGAACAAACCCTCCTATCATCTCAAATGGAGCGCATGACTATATCCATACAATTGTTAGATAATTGCCTTTATGTTTATTCATATAAATGTTAACAGAAATGGAATTGTTGTACCCATATTTTTCTGTAAAACCCTCTGAGTACATAGCACCAAATCTTATATATTGTGAATTCTCAGTAAATACGTGAATATTGGACTAATTGCATTCCTTTATTATTGTAAGAATTGACCTTAGACTTACAAAAGCCTCCAGGCAAAACATTAAATAAATGAAAATTATTTACAGTAGGAAAGGGAAAACTCAGAATTGACTTAAAAGATAAAATGAAAAAGTATATATATATTTTTTTTTTCAGAGTAGTCATACTTTAAACTTCAACAGGTATGATTATTATTATAAAAAATGTTGCCAACTAAGAGTTATTAAGTAAAGGTCATTATGATCATTATTTATGTAATCATTATATTGTCTAATATGTGCCCTCTCTTTTTTTAAGAATTTGTTTTTATAGAAGACAAGGCTGATATTATATCTTCAGTTATCATTTACAATGAAGCAGGTCATGAATATGCAAATATTTTAAAATATATTTCCATATATCCGAGATCACTTCAAAATAATACAAATAATAAGATGGCTTAGCTCCAATCCTTGACAAACTAATCAAATTTCTAACTTTTAACATTGGACTTTATAGATTTCACAAAAAATCCTTGAACTAGTTCATCAAAAGTCACCTGTGCTACTGTAGCCAAGAGATTTTCAATGTCACAACTAAAATGGATAAATGTTTGAGTGAGCCATAACTTTTCATTCACAATGTCTGAATCTTTGGGGGGAATGGGGGAGTCAGAGGAAAGAAAGGAAAGGCAGAGAGAGCTACAACCACATGCACACAAACACATATAAACACAGCACACACACACACACACACACAGCTCTCTTCCCAACCCTGAATAACAATAGACATAAACAAAATTCAGAACAGCATGTGGATAGTAATTCACAGAGATTTTATTTAAGAATAGTAAATTTTCAAGGCTCTAGAACCCAGAAAGGAAAGAAGGAACAAAGAAATAAGTATCATACTATATAAAATAATATCTGATAAAACATATTAATTTATTGGTAAAATTCCCATGTTGGAGTTAATTTGTACCCATGAGAAAAAACTTTCAAATGTTGTACAATTAAAATGTTAAAAATTCATCATTAAGCAGGCATTATTATCTTTCAAAACAATGTTAAGTAAAACCACTATTCTATACCATATTAAAAGTCAATACCTAAAAGATTAAATTCAAATTCAAATTAAAAAACGGTAAAAAAATACTTTGCAAGATGCAAGCTAAAAGGAAAAATATATGTAATATATTTGAAAACAAGAAATTAAAATTTTCCAAATGGGAAAACAGGTCAGAGAAACATAAAATAACTGGAAGAAAATGTCGGCAACATAAAAACAAAATAGGGGTGAAATGACATTTTAATATACCAGTAGCTCCTACAAATTCATAAGTAAAAAAATATTACCCACCTAGAAAAGATGGTAAAAGCTAGAGTAGAAAAGATTGTTAATTCATATTTTTGATAAATATGTAAAAATATATTCAAACTTTTTATTGATCAGAAAATAGCTAATCAGCAATAAACAATTTTCATTCATCATATTGGCAAATAAGTTAAAGATTTAATAACACTGAATTCTGGTAAAGGTGATCAAAATAAGCATGCTCGTATTTCTGATGGAAGTGGCAGTCACAGTGACCTTTTGGGAAACTAAGCTGGCCGAATCTAAAATTGAAATATGCCTATAAAATAGACTCACAGTCTTCTTTTGTAGTAAAAATATGGAAAATAAAAGTCTCAGCATATAAAGATTTCCTGCAGAAGTTCTTGAAATGATAAAAAAATAAAATGAAATAAAAATAAATACTTATCAATAGGAAAATGACTAAAAAAATCATAGTGTATCTACAGATATCTGATAATATATGCTCAATAAAGAAAAAATAAATTACAGAGTAATATGTATATGTGTGTGTGTGTGTATATATATATATATATATATATTAGATGGCTTTTGTAGAAATAAATTTTAATGTGTACAAATGCATATGTGTTTTCATATGTTTATATGAACATAGGAACTTACTTGAAAAAATTGGTTATACCATATATATTTTCTCCTTGTGGAGTAACAGGGGCATGAAGACAAAAGAATGCTTGCTGAATCTTATTTATTTACGTCATCCATTGCAACATGCCTACCACGCTATCGTAATCTCACAGGAAAATCCAATAGAGCATACTTCTTGATTTTTGCTGAAACGTGCATACAACTCTGACAAATATTTTAGGGCCCAAGGCTCAGTTTCTTGTGGAAAAGAAAGAAAAATTTCTCTTTCAGTTTACAATTAATGCACTATCCATAATCCAGTAGGGGTTACTGAGCTTTACCGAGGTTTATGAAATCTTCAAATTTGCTTGGGAACCTTCAAAGGCAAGTAATGATTCCTTTAAGGGCACTTTGGCTATTTGGATGGGAGTTAACAGATTGTGGGTTTTGGAACATTGTGATCTTAGTCTGAGTGATAAAGTGAAGCACTGGAGTTCATGGCAATAAATGCCACCTACAGTGACTTTACCAGCCAACTAATATTGAGAATATATTTGAGGGCACAGTATCATGTCTCAGTCCTTGACAACCAGGCACAAAATATTTTCTAATGTTTATTAGCACCCTATGGCTTGACAAAGAAAGGTGGTTTTGTTGGATTCGGAAGTGGTTTTTCCCAGGATGATAACACACCACTGTCTTTAACAATGTAGAACTAGAGATTTTTAAAGCTATAAAACCTTTGAGTTGTGTGCATTTATGAAATATTCCATACCTAATTACAGCTTTATAATATAGTGTGAGGCATATGCTTTAAGACAATTTTTAATTTTATTATTTCAATAAAAGAAATAAAAATAATCAAAGTATTTTGAATAGTTTTAAAAAAGTATGTGGTTTTCCATTTTTCCCAGCACCATTTACTGAAGAGGCTTTTTTTCTTTTTGGCACTGTACATTTTTTGTTCCTTTGTCAAAAATTATCTGACTATATATTTATGGGTTCCTGTCTGGGTTTTTTATTCTGTTCTGTGAGTCTGTGTGTCTATTTTTGTTTGTATTTTTTCTGCCAATACACACCTGTATTAATTACTGAGTTTCTGCAATATTGATTGATTGAAATTGGGGTGCATGAGGCCTCCAGTTTCATTCTTTTTTCATAGAATTAGTTTGGCAATTCAGGGTCTTTTGTGGTTCCATATGACTCAGATGATTTATCTAAAGAAGTAATTATATGAAACTGACCATTCTGACTTGATGTTAAGAAAACCTATATTGCCATTGGTTAATAATATTTCAAGTTGTTCAATAGCCAGATAGATTCTATGCAGTTTTTATTAAATTAAAATAAATCCCACATGACAAATAAATAAATAAGACAGATACTTTGGGGGCGAAAGTATTTAGTATTTGTCCAAATGATCCGTATGTTCAGAAGCTTAGTTGAAAATAAACATTGCTAATGATATCCTGAAATATATTTTTGGATGCTTATTCAGTTTGAATTTTGACTTAGGAAAGAGCTTACTTCCGAAGCTCGCTTTGCATTATCTGATTTTTTTGTACCACCTTCCTCATATTACTAATTAACTTCTATGAATGTATCTTGTTAAATGTGTGCTATGGTATGTTATAGCAGTTCTTCATGTACTATTTCTCTCTAGGCTTCTGATTCCTTTTCTTTCTCTTACACCTCCAACTCTTTTCACCAATATTTTCAGCAAAGCTGACTCCCACCTGTATCAGTGTTTGACGGTGTTTATTCTAATCTTCTCTCGTGCCACAGATAAAAATGTTACCCTACAATTTTCATTAATTGAAATTTGCATTTACTTCCGCCAATTTGTCCCATTTTTCTATTCTCTCAATTGCATAATTATTTTTACCTATATTTCTGTTTCCTTGATAATCTGTATGCATGTATCTTACATTTCTTGGAAAAGATTTTATTTAACTTATATACTCTTCCTTTATTTTTATTTGCTTG